>CM064487.1:133099019-133226519 GCA_032716605.1 Paralithodes platypus
ATAGCCTATAGAGTTTGAGTAGTCCACGAACTATCAAACGGCTGAGCTGCTGTAAGCTCGCTCTGGGAGCATGATATTGTATCTTTTTGCTATTGTTGGGAGGAGTTATAAAATGTGAATTTTTTTTGTTTAATAATAAGATGTGTTTTGGTGATAAACTCAGCTTTATTTTAGTGCCATGCGGTCGCTGGGTGTGGGGGGCTTGATGGGGTTCTGTGTTTGTCAGATTTTAGCTCAGGGTTGAGCGAGTAAAATCTTGGGGGAGGTGTGACGCATGTCCACGTGTGAGCATGCTGTACAGAACGCCTAGTCATGCCCCACTCTCGCTAGGATCGTCAGGGCAGGAACTTTGGCTGTAGTCTATGTAGAGTTTCCTAACTTAGTTCATGTGAGCCGTTGTACTATAGGTATTATGAATATGTATTTTGTTTTCATCTGAGTCAACGAGTTCTATTTTAAATCATTAGTTATAAGTATTGTGTGTAAAACTTATTTGTAATGATGGGAAGAGAAACCGCCACAGTTGGGGGTCAGTGGGTGCGCCAGGCGGGAGGTGGGCCTAACTCACTAGCACTCCTCCCCCCCCCCCTCAGTGCTAGGGGAGCCTTTGTCTATCCCAGAGGAGAGAGAGAAATTACGTAATGGTTGTCAGTGGGCGGTCCTTAGTAGTTCACGTTAGGCTCACTAGAGGGCCGGGTATAAAAAGGGAAGTCTAGCCATTTTTTCATCAGAATTCATTAGGCAGAGCGACTTCTCATTTCCCTTGCTAACTATATATATTCTTCTGACTGATGTGAACTTTCTCTACTACCTTACATTCTTATCTCCTCTTTTCCCTGCCTGTTTAACTTCCATGGTCCCGTTGGCGCAGAGCTAGTCAGCCAACGTATTATCGCTTGAGTTCTCACGAGATACTTGCCTATTAGATAGCCTATTTTGGAAGGGTTAACTTAGAATAGGATTGATTTATGTTTGTTGCACTTGTATATGCATTTCCCTGTGTGTTATTATTATTATTCCTGTTTTCTGCAAGTCTAGGTAATGCTAGACTGGGGTAAGGCTTTTCTGTGTTACGAGTTGTTGTTTGATGCAGTGGTTAAGCGATAAACCTGCATACTCGTTTCGGTTCAGTGAAGCCTAGGTTGTCTTCGTGGCTGACTGTGTTGAGTTAATAATTTACAGTGCATGAGGGCAAGAGCCTAACCACCCTGTATTTTATTAACAGTTTGTTTTTACTTTGTCAAGGAGCCGGGAGAAAACCAGATACAAGGGATCTGGATTTCTCAAAGTGCACTTGTTAGTTTTAACGTAATACTTTAAACAGTTGTGAGGACTTCGCTAGGCTACGAGCCGTTTTTGCTCAGTCACTGCTACCTTTTGCCCACAGTACCCCAGCTAGACTTTACTCGATTAGTAGATACAGAATAGTATTGAAGCTTTCCTTATGTATGATATTGTTTATGCACTATTGATTTCATGTGTTGCAAGCTTGGCTACTTTAGTGATTAGTGGCCCACGAGCACAATCCGAGTAGGCTATTGCCGTTGCATTTGCGGAGTACTTCTTTTTAATGTTTGCCATTTACTATTGCATATTCTTTTAATTATTCTTATGCCAATTTAAACCTTTAATAGTATTTAATTGCCAGTGTTTTTTCTTATTGAATTACTGTTCAAAATCCGATACATACTTCTTACGAGCATCCGAGAAGCATCTAACTTTTTTTCAGAAGATTCCTTGCTCGATGCTTAAGGACTATTAATTAACGTAACGTAATAGTGCCGATCCGAAGTAGAGGGTGGAGGACTTCTTAAGTTCTTAGTCAAGGGTGGATTACTTCGGCTTCGGCCAACACTATTCTTTGGTGTTGTTGTTTCTTACTTCATTGTTTGATTGTTGACCAGACTAGAGAATTCCTGTTTCTTTATTAGTCTGTTGTTGAACACTAGTACCGAGTTCTTGTATACCCCGTTATAGCAGATTGAACTCTGGAGGGTATTGGTGTTTTTTGTTCGGCTGGCAGTACTCAGGGGTTGGGATCGTGTGTTTCCGTTGTGGCTGCGAGCCGTATTCGAGTCCTGATTGAGAGCCCTTGTGTACCCGAGTGCCAGTTCGTAACAAATGGCGACCTTGCTTAGGATTTTGTGAACAGTATAAATTTTTGCAGAGTTGTACAACATTTGTTTGTTTGTATTTTAGCGTGCATATTGAAGAATATTTTTTTGTATGGCAATTAGTAAAGCATTTAAGAGACTCCAGTTAATTTAGTAATTAGTGCTTGCATAGGAAGTTTAACACTTTTGTCTCGAGAATTTTTTTGTGGACTTCAGTATGTCGTGCATTAGCACTGACGATGAGCGAGAGATGTCATTTGAAGGTGTGCCGTTAGTAACCAGTGAGGAGGATGCTAGAGTTTTTGTGAGTAAGCGGTACCACGTGACGGAGGAGAGAGGCTGACTGGGGTGGATGTTTGTGGCTTGCACCTGATAGCCTAGGTTTTGGGCATTTCCAATGTAGTAGGGATGTCCAAGGGGGAGCTGATTTCCTGGGTGTTGCGTGGGCGACATGGGGTTTCGGAGGAGAGGGCGTTTGGGGGGGTTCCTCCCCAGATCCCCTCTCACTCGACTCCCACAGTGCCGTCCACTCAGTTACCGGAGGTTAGCACTCTCCCACAGAGGGATGAGAATTGGCAGATTGGAGTGCCCTCGGGTGGTGCACATGGTGGTTCCCCAGTTTTTGCCCCCCCTCCTTCAGTAGTGGCAGCTCCCTCTTCCTGCGTATCTCCAGATATGGTATTTATACTTGAGCTTGCTAAGATTGAGGCTAGGAAGCAGGAGAATGAGACCAGGAGGCAGGAGGATGAGACGAGGAGGCATGAGATTGAGGTTAGGAGGCATGAGGCTGAGCTTAGGTACGACTCGGAGAAATATTGTGCTAAATTAGATTTAGATAAGTCTCGTGCAGAGTCGACAGGGACTCGGATGGGCCGTGAGGGCCAAGTAAGAGAACTGTCCTTGGCCCAATTAGTCAAATTGGTGCCGGTATTTAGTGAAACTGAAGTCACAGAATTTTTTAATCGTTTTGAGAAGAAGTGTAGGGAGCATAATTGGCCTGAAAAGAAGTGGGCAGCTCTAGTCTCCTCAAGACTTACGGGTAAGGGTCTGAAGGCTTATGATGCACTGCCTTTAGAGTCTTGCATTGACTACCCAGAATTGAAGAGAGCTGTCCTACGGGCATACGAGTTGCAACCGGAAACATATCGATTGAAGTTTCGGGGTGTTACAAAGACTTGGGAGGCGACCTTTCTTGAACATGCCCGGGACTTAAAAGATGCACTTAAAAACTGGACACGTTCTGAGAAAGCTGAGACGGCAGAACAGTTGACTGAGCTGTTTCTGCTCGAGCAGTTTTATAAGTGTACTGGTGCAGAAATGACTTTAACTATTAAAGAAAAGCAACCAAAAACCCTACAGGAGGCAGCTGAGATGGCTGACCTCCGGTTATCACTAATTCGTGGGTGCGGGTCTGCCCAGCGTAGTGAGGCAGGTAACAAGGGGCGTGATGCCCCCCCCCCCCCCCCCCCCCCGAGTTAGTGGTATACCTTATGCAAACAAGTACAAGAGCCATGATACCAAGACTGACCACAAGACTAGCACCGTCCCGTTTAAGAAGGGGCCGGGCCCTTCCCAGTACCAAGGGAAGCCCAAAGGGGAGTTGGAGTGTTATCATTGTCATAAAAAGGGGCACTTTGCAAGAGTCTGTCCTAGCAAACCACCTACAGCAGCTGTGTCTTTGGCCTGCAACATTGGTGTGTCTCCGAAGTCATCTGAGTTTGCCCGGGGCAGTTCGTCAGAGGCTGAGGCACAGCCAATGCAGAAGCACCTGGGAGGCTCGAACCCTGCTCAGGATGTTTTTTGCGACCATAGAGGGCGGGGTTGCGTGATGTGGGCGGGGCGCAAGCATGGAGTAGAGGTCTTGCGTGATACAGGTGCTTCCCAGACTCTGATGAAAAACTTGACTGGCTACCCTATAAACGCGGCTCGGGTGGTAGTGGTGCAGGGTATTAATGCAACTCGGTCATACCCGCTGGTGCGGTTGGAGTTGGAGGTGGATGGTGTGGCACGTGAATTGGATGTCGGGATTGTGGAGAAACTGCCAGTGGAGGGCATCGACCTTCTTCTCGGCAACGACTTTGCAATGCCCGCTTCTGAGGTTCTACCCTTAGTCGTTGCCGAGAGGCCGGCCGACGTGAGTAGGGAAGAGCAAGAGTGGGTCGAGCGGTGCCAGACACAACCCATGGCGTGTGTTGTCACCCGAGCTCGGGCAGCTAAAGTGTCACAGCCTAGTCCTCCGTCTTCAGACCAGCGGAGGAACGATCAACAGGAGGAGGCTAAAGCTGGAGTTGGTTTTAAGAGTTTTGACTCGGCGGCTCTCCTGGGTGATTCAGTATTAGCACCATTACTTAATTCTGGAGTAGCCCCTAGGCCTGTCATCGAGAGTGACGAGGCTGGGCATGACGAGTCTCCACGACAGCAACGTTATGTACATCGAGAGAGACAGAGGGAGCAGCCCAGTATCGGGGAAGGTCATGCATTGCTCCGGGAGCAGTTAGATCGCTTGGCACCCTCAGATATACATCGGTTGCAACTAGAGGACCCTGAGCTCCAAACGTGTGCTAATGGAGCGGTAGAGCTCGACGAGGACGGCGATGCACAGCCAGGAGAGTATGTGAGGCGCCCCTCTGAGCCTCTCACTGTCCCTGTGTTGGCTTGTTGCGGCCGTGGTGGAGAAGGAGAGGGGGACAGTCAAGCTTCAGAGGAGGATAGCTGGGATCAGCATGTTTCAGCGGATCAGTGGGCGGGGAACTCGAGCCTTAGGGCTGACGAGGCTATAGCTCATTTGCCTGAGCCGCAGTTTGATGCTATCCGTCAGTTGTTCGGTTCATACCCCACTGTATTTGCTGAACACCCAGGCCTCACTACTCAGGCTATGCATGATGTTGACGTGGGAGACCATCTACCCTTTAACCCTTAATTAGCGGCTCACCACATAAGTCGAGTTAAATAAAGCTGGACTATGTGGCGGCGCTCGACATAACTCGAGTGGCAATTTCAGCAGGTAATGTTGCTGAGAGAGAGAGACAAGTGGTGGCAGGAAAGTAGCGAGCGTATGACTGCTCCAGACCACCGCGGCGAACCTACTGACACGAATCTCACCTCCCTCCTACCTCTCTCACTCGCTATATAAGGAATTGTATGGGGAAAGTGCCTAATTACATGCTTTTTGCACTCGCGTTGCACGGTTATTGCAAGAAAACTAGCCATCATAAAAGGATCGTTATGGTGTCATTCGAAAGCTCTGTTTATGCCCTTTCAGGGATAGATACTTGTTTTACGTTCTGGGTCTTATTTAGGCATGAAAATTATCACGTAAACAGCCCTATTTTGGCTAAAAACACTCCGCTGGGCGGTACATATAAATAAACCGCATAGGCCGCTCTTAAGGTGTTAAGTCAATCCCGTACCATGTGGCCCCCATAAAACTACCAGCTCTGAGGGATGAGTTGGAGTATATGCTCGGTAGAGGGTTGATAGAGAAAGGCACAGTTAAGTGGACTTCCCCCGTAACACTGCAGCCTAAGCCAGATGGCAAGGCACGCTTTTGTATTGATTTCCGTAGGTTAAACGGTTTGACTCCAACTAACCCATATCCTCTTCCTCGGGTTGATGATAGTGTTGACAAAATTGGTAATGCTCGTTTTTTGTCTAAAGTAGATTTAGTAAAAGGTTACTGGCAAGTACCTTTGTCCGAGCGTGCTAAAGAGGTATGTGGTTTTGTTGTGGACGGGAGTACCTACCGGTGCAATGTTATGCCTTACGGACTTAAGAATGCACCAGCAACGTTTCAGAACCTGATGAATGAAATTGTAAAGGACATTCCAAATTGCACCGTATATTTGGACGATGTAATCATTTATGATGACGACTTTGAGAGCCATTGTGAGCACCTTGAGACCTTGTTCCGGAAACTTAGTGAAGCAGGTCTGGTAGTAAATTTGGCAAAGTGTGACTTCGTAAAAGCCACTGTGCAGTACCTTGAGTTTGTAGTGGGAAGGGGACAGGTGTGCCCTCCTCAGAACAAGGTACAGGCTATCAATAAATTTCCGCACCCAACAACCAAGAAGCAGATTATGAGATTCTTGGGTATGATAGGCTACTACAGACGCTTCATAAAAGGTTACTCAACGGTGTTGGCACCTCTCACAGATTTGTTATCTAAAGACAAAAAGTTTTTGTGGGCACCTGAGTGTGAAAAGGCTTTCACTTTGGTGAAACATTTGCTATGTACTCACCCGATACTCAGGGCCCCAGACTTTAACAGGCCTTTTCAGCTGGCAACAGATGCTAGTGGTGTAGGGGCTGGTGCCGTCTTGCTACAGACAGACAATGAAGGTGTGGAACACCCAGTAAGTTTCTTTTCTAAGAAGTTCAATGCTGCACAAAAGAACTATTCTACAATAGAAAAGGAATTACTGGCGATTGTGCTGTCGCTCAGGCACTTCGAGGTGTATGTTCCAGCCTATGGCCCAGTCGTGGTTATCTACACTGATCATCACCCTTTGAGATTCCTGAATCAATTTCACAATCGCAATATGAGACTGACCAGGTGGTCTTTGATGTTGCAGGAGTATAACCTGGACATCCGTCATATTGCTGGATGTGACAATGTGATCGCGGATTGTTTATCAAGGGTGGATGATCAGTCGTAGGCTATCACAGGTGTGTGGGTTTGAGTGGAGGAAAATAGGCTGCCCTTATAGTGCAGCCGGGAAAAACATATTAAAATATAAAAATCATATAAAAAACTCTTTCTTTTGATATAGGTAATCGTATAAGTTTGTCATAGCCTATAGAGTTTGAGTAGTCCACGAACTATCAAACGGCTGAGCTGCTGTAAGCTCGCTCTGGGAGCATGATATTGTGTCTTTTTGCTATTGTTGGGAGGAGTTATAAAATGTGATTTTTTGTTTTAATAATAAGATGGGTTTTGGTGATAAACTCAGCTTTGTTTTAGTGCCATGCGGTCGCTGGGTGTGAGGGGCTTGATGGGGTTCTGTGTTTGTCAGATTTTAGCTCAGGGTTGAGCAAGTAAAATCTTGGGGGAGGTGTGACGCATGTCCACATGTGAGCATGCTGTACAGAACGCCTAGTCATGCCCCACTCTCGCTAGGATCGTCAGGGCAGGAACTTTGGCTGTAGTCTATGTAGAGTTTCCTAACTTAGTTCATGTGAGCCGTTGTACTATAAGTATTATGAATATGTATTTTGTTTTCATCTGAGTCAACGAGTTCTATTTTAAATCATTAGTTATAAGTATTGTGTGTAAAACTTATTTGTAATGATGGGAAGAGAAACCGCCACAGTTGGGGGTCAGTGGGTGCGCCAGGCGGGAGGTGGGCCTAACTCACTAGCACTCCCCCCCCCCCCCCCCTCAGTGCTAGGGGAGCCTTTGTCTATCCCAGAGGAGAGAGAGAAATTACGTAATGGTTGTCAGTGGGCGGTCCTTAGTAGTTCACGTTGGGCTCACTAGAGGGCCGGGTATAAAAAGGGAAGTCTAGCCATTTTTTCATCAGAACTCATTAGGCAGAGCGACTTCTCATTTCCCTTGCTAACTATATATATTCTTCTGACTGATGTGAACTTTCTCTACTACCTTACATTCTTATCTCCTCTTTTCCCTGCCTGTTTAACTTCCATGGTCCCGTTGGTGCAGAGCTAGTCAGCCAACGTATTATCGCTTGAGTTCTCACGAGGTACTTGCCTATTAGATAGCCTATTTTGGAAGGGTTAACTTAGAATAGGATTGATTTATGTTTGTTGCACTTGTATATGCATTTCCCTGTGTGTTATTATTATTATTCCTGTTTTCTGCTAGTCTAGGTAATGCTAGACTGGGGTAAGGCTTTTCTGTGTTACGAGTTGTTGTTTGATGCAGTGGTTAAGCGATAAACCTGCATACTCGTTTCGGTTCAGTGAAGCCTAGGTTGTCTTCGCGGCTGACTGTGTTGAGTTAATAATTTACAGTGCATGAGGGCAAGAGCCTAACCACCCTGTATTTTATTAACAGCTTGTTTTTACTTTGTCAAGGAGCCGGGAGAAAACCAGATACAAGGGATCTGGATTTCTCAAAGTGCAGTTGTTAGTTTTAACGTAATACTTTAAACAGTTGTGAGGACTTCGCTAGGCTACGAGCCGTTTTTGCTCAGTCACTGCTACCTTTTGCCCACAGTACCCCAGCTAGACTTTACTCGATTAGTAGATACAGAATAGTATTGAAGCTTTCCTTATGTATGATATTGTTTATGCACTATTGATTTCATGTGTTGCAAGCTTGGCTACTTTAGTGATTAGTGGCCTACGAGCACAATCCGAGTAGGCTATTGCCGTTGCATTTGCGGAGTACTTCTTTTTAATGTTTGCCATTTACTATTGCCTATTCTTTTAATTATTCTTATGCCAATTTAAACCTTTAATAGTATTTAATTGCCAGTGTTTTGCTTATTGAATTACTGTTCAAAATCCGATACGTACTTCTTACGAGCATCCGAGAAGCATCTAACTTTTTTCAGAAGATTCCTTGCTCGATGCTTAAGGACTATTAATTAACGTAACGTAATAGTGCCGATCCGAAGTAGAGGGTGGAGGACTTCTTAAGTTCTTAGTCAAGGGTGGATTACTTCGGCTTCGGCCAACACTATTCTTTGGTGTTGTTGTTTCTTACTTCTTTGTTTGATTGTTGACCAGACTAGATAATTCCTGTCTCTTTATTAGTCTGTTGTTGAACACTAGTACCGAGTTCTTGTATACCCCGTTATAGCAGATTGAACTCTGGAGGGTATTGGTGTTTTTTGTTCGGCTGGCAGTACTCAGGGGTTGGGATCGTGTGTTTCCGTTGTGGCAGCGAGCCGTATTCGAGTCCTGATTGAGAGCCCTTGTGTACCCGAGTGCCAGTTCGTAACAGATGCTATACTGGTTAGTGACACTGGTCTGTAGTTAACCTCTGAAGTGCGCATGGGGGTAATTGGAAACGTCCCCCTGTGCTGACGTATTTGAGGTGTTTCCGTCACTAAAATATTCATTGTGCCATTAATAGCATTAATACTTATCCATATGCGCCTATTATGGGTTGATTATAAAGGTATTAACCTGAAACAACAATAAAACGAGTGAAAACAGCGTTTGGATGGTCAAAATCGGAGATATAGCCCGCGAGTTGTATAATGTATGGGTGAGCCAAGCTGCTTTCCCGCCAATTTCCCCCAAGGCCACTGAGACACAGTCGATCGATACTCTCTCTCTCTCTCTCTTGCACTCGCTTGCTATCAGTGATGACCACACCCTCCAATCGGATTTCTAATGTTAGCACGAAAATATACCTCAGAATAAGGGAATAACAGGGAAAATAGGTGATAACTGAAGGAGAGGAGGAAAGTGGGGAAGGAGGGGAGGTAGAGGACTGAGATTTTGCATGGCCCAGGGGCCAAAAAAAAAATAAAAAATAAAAACAAAAAAATATAATTTTTTTTTTCTTTTTTCGATGTCAAAAGTTGATTTTTGTTTTCTCTGACTCTTAAGAGTCTCCCCGCAGTGCGCCGGGGGAACTCTTAAGAGTCTCCCCGCAGCTCCCGGGTTAAGGGGGTCTGCTTTGCTGCCCTTCTTGTAGATCGGCAATATGCTGGCCCTTCTCCAGTCACTCGGGACATCCCCAGTATCCAAGGATGCTCGAAATATGTCCGATAGTGGGTCGCACAAGACTTCGCTGCATTCCTCTAGTATGAATGGTGATACTCCGTCCGGTCCTGGTGCCTTGTTGCCTTTAAGTTCCTCAAGCCTTTTCTTGACACGATGTCTTGCTACCGTGGCGTCCTCCACCTTGGGTCCTAGGAATACGTTGACTGGCTTCGGTAGTGGTTGGCTGACATCCTCTCTTACAAATACCCCATTAAAGGCTTCGTTCATTGTTTGGGCAGTCTCCTCGTCGCTTTCCGTCATTTCTCCGGAGGTAGTTTTCAGCCTGGTGATGTTTCCTTTAGCAGTGGTCTTCGAGCGGACATATGCCCAAAAATGTTTGGGATTACTGGCAGAGTCAAGTGCTACTTGTCTTTCATAGCTGAATTTAGCTGATTTAACCTCCCTTGTTACCACGTTTCTTGCATTTGCATATTGTTCACGGTGCGGTCCACTTTTTCTCGCCCTGTATTTCTGCCATGCCTCTTGTTTTTTCCTTATCAGTGCCTGCAGTCTCCTGTTCATCCATTTGGGTTTGCTTGACGTATGATTATTCCTGTAGGTTGGTACACATGCCTCGACTATCTTGTTGTAGATCTCTAAAAATGTGTCCCATTTTTCACTTGCTGATTTGTTTGTGAGTATTTCATGCCAGTCCTCCTGTCTGAACAGGTTCCTCATCTTCTCTAGATCCGCTTTGTGGTAGTTTAATTTCCATGTGTCCTTCTCTTTTTCCTTAGGTTTGGAATCTGCAGTTAGAGAGGAACACATGACGGCATTCTTACTCAGACCCAGTGGTGCCAGGTACCTAATATCGTCTACTTCACAGTCAGTTTTGGTAAAAATAAGGTCGAGTCTTGATGGGTTGTCTGTTTCCCTTAGGTGTGTCCATTCTCCGACGTTCTGTGTCCAAAAGTTATCGTTCACAGCCTCCAGGAAGTTAAGAGCCTGACCATATCCCTGTGAGCCAGTTACCCCTCTGTTTTCCTCCCAGACAATGTTACCGAAGTTAAAGTCCCCACACACCAACAACTGTTTATCGCTGGTGCTAATTTCACTTAACCTAATGAGGTCGCATATAAGGTTATTATTTTCTGGCAAGGATGAAGGGGTACGGTAAATGGTACCCATGACCAGGTTTTTCCCCTTCCCACTTCTCACTTCACACCAGACTGACTCCTGCACTTCGTAGTCAACAAGGTTGCTTACTGAGTGCTCATCCACAACAAAATGTTTCTTTATTATAATTGCGACTCCTCCTCCTGGTGCATTTTGTCTGATTCTGTCCTTTCTCACTACCGTATAGCGGGCCATGTTGAAAAGGCTGGTGTTCAACATCTCAGGGTTGCATTTTGTTTCAGTGAGGAAGATTAGATCTGGATCTTCCTCATCTACTATCGCCTCTAGTTCTGCAGTCTTGTTGTTCAGTCCGTCAAGATTTGTGTATAGGCACTTGTATTTAAAAGTCTGGTGTGAGTGGTCTCCTGGGGGTTTACCTATATTTTCTTTGACGAAATGGCTTCGGTCTTTGATTCGCACTGTGTACTCGGGTAACCTCTTTCTTCTCAAAGTCCACGATCCATTTGAAGTCATTGTCTTCCTCCTCAGCATTCTGTCTGCGTGGTATTAGGTGTATATAATTATAATTTTAGGTTTATTTGGTTCTTGTGAGGTTTATAGCTATGAATTATAGTGTAAGGTATAGATCATTGCATAAGAAAGAGAATAAAATAACAACAAATCTCCTTTAATTCTAAGAATATTTAGAAATACATATTCAAATACCAGTCAAGACTCCTGTAGCGGTTTTATAATTCAAATGGTTTTATATAATACACTCTTTTACTATACACTATATACATATTTCTGAAAAAGAATCACTTGCATATCACACATTACTATCCTAATCTAATTTACTTATACTTACCACTCATGGCTGTTGTCCAGATGCGATAATTGCATAAACGCCTGCACAGTTCACCTCACTGTATACTCGAGTCAGTATAGATTTTCTTGCAGCGTAACAAGATGTCACACAACGTTGCCAATAGTTTCATTATTTACTTAACATTGATCACTATTCATAGCAAAATTTTGATGTGGATCGCATTATATATATGTTTTTGTTTTACTGATTTTCTGAAAGTTTAGGAACAGATTCGTGTGGCAGACCACTTTGATCAAAACCTCTAAATAATTTGAATCACCTGGGTGAGTGTCAAGGGGTTTAGGGATCCCGCAATGGGAACAACAAATAATATGGTAACTGGATTATTCAAACTTTAACGATTGTCCGGGAGTGTCAGGTAGCTTATAGGGACATCTCTTTAATTTTACAGGAATGAATAGATAGAGTCGAGGGTTGGTTGTGGTCTGTCTTCTTTCTCCTTTTTGTTACAGGCTGGTGGTTGTAGCTGCAGCTAGGTCGGCTGTCTGAGCGTTGGCTGCCTCGGGCTGCCATCTGCTATTTTGCCTGGTTTGCAGGTGAAGTTGATTGGGTTGGTAGACAAACTTCAGTTGGTGTACAGACTGATTCGGTGGTATCACAGACTTATGGGACTGGTATGCAGGTCACAGAGCTGGGGTGGTATGGCTGGTATCACAGACCATTTTGGCTTCTTTCATAGGCCAACATAACTGATATGCAGGTTGTGGAACTAGGGAAATATGGCTGGTAATACAGGCCAATTCGGCTGGTATCGCAGGCCGACTGGATTTGCTATTCAGATTCTATTAGTCCTCTGGGAAAACTTCCGAATAACTCTTTCAATCTGTCTACCTTCTTTCTCTTCCTCCTCCTGCTGGTCTTGGGGATGAGGGTAAGATCCCCTTGTCCTGGCTTGGTAATGAGGCCGTTGTGTCTTTGTTGTCTGGCTTGATGGGCTCAGGTAAGTAAGGTCTGGCCAGCCAGGTGGGGCGGGTAGGAGAGATCTTGTGTGTAGGTGTAGAGCCTCTGTGTTCTCTCTATGTGAGGGAAGACTGTGTTTGATGTTGGATGTAAGTAATTGACACACAAAAGCAGGATCGAGATAATATACAGCTCTTGTTATGCGTAGGTGGCGGGGTAAGGTGGGAAATGGGGAGGGGGGATTGGGCAGTGACATCACATGAAGAAGACTTCCTTCAGATTATAATATAAAGTGGAAATAATTAATTTTCAGTCATTGATGGTAGGTATTTCTTGGAGATGACGGAATTTGTAAACTTTGCTGGATATTGACATAAGGTAGTGATGCCTGCCAGATGTTGTACTAAGGTAGTGATGTCTACCAGATTTTGTAATACGGAAATGATGTCTGCTAGATGTTGTAATAAAGAAGTGATGTCTACCAGATGTTGTCATAAGGTAGTGATGTCTACCAGATGTTGTAATAAGGTAGTAATGTCTACCAGATGTTGTTATATTGTATTAACCCGGCAAAGGATAAACTATGGTATTTGAAACGTCCCACCATGCGGAGGTATTTTTATTAATTCCCGACGAAAATTGTAATTTTTCCATAAATATCATTATAACTAATTCATATGTGCCTATTTTACGTTTAATATGAAGATATTAACATTTAAGAGCAATAAAACAAGTGGGAATAGTATTTGGGGGTAAAAAAGACGTATTATTGCCGACCGCTCCATTCATGAGGGGAGAAACTCGGCGGCATATATCCTCTCCTCCCAAGTTCTCAAGCGACACTGACAACTCTAAATAGAAGCCTCTCTTACACTATAGAGACCGCAGGAAGAAAATTTGCGCTGAAAATTACCCGATAAAAAGGGGAAATAAGAGGAAAAATAAGTGATAATTGAGGAGGGGGGGGGGAAGGAGGAGGGGGTGAAACATATATAGGAATGGTAGCAAGTAATGGAGGGGAATCATCTCACCTAATCACATATTGCTTTGTTTTGAGTGCCATTTTTTTTTTTTTTTAAAGGCTGTTTTTTTATGTCTTGGATCTTATGAGGATCTTTGCCTTCCACCACCAAAACCTCTTATGTGGACGCTCGTCTTTCCCAGGTTAATATCTGCTTGAAATTACAATATTGTAAAATGCCAGCCAGATGTTGTCATAAGGTAGTGAAGACTGCCAGATTCTGGTATAAAGTATTGATGTTTGTCAGATGTTGAAATAAGGGAATAAGGGCTTTCAGATGTTGGCATATTTCATTACCGTCTGCTTAAAATTACAATATTGTAAAATGTCTGCCAGATATTGTGATATTGTAGTAATCTCTGACAGATGTTGGAATAAAACCCTTTCACACATACGGAAACTTTGTCACGATGGCCACGACAATGATAGTTGACTTTATATCGGGAGAAAATGTGCCCAAATTTAGCGTGGGACAACCGTGTTAGAACAGTAAAAGGATGATTAACAATGGAGTTACATACCGTGCAATGACAGCGGTTCGCGACTGGGTACGACCTGGGAAAACTGATGCACGGCGACAGGTGTCGCTGATCAGTCTTAATCCAAGGAGGATAGATGAAAAAGATATGAAAGTGTGACGTCAAATGGGCAGTTACGCATGCGTCCTAGGGGTTTGGTAGCACCATTGTTGTGGGACATACAACCAAAAGACCTCGGTTGTTTCTCCTTATTATATGATACATGCGTGCCTGGCTTGTCTACAGTGTTCCCATAGTTAGGGACACTGCCGCATTGTGAGGGAGCGTTAGATTGAGGAGGGAACGTCTTTGAAAGTGAATTATTATGGGTAAAACCATTTATGAATTATAAACAAATATTAGATACCCCCTAGGGGTAAGGAAATAGAATATGCCCCACGTGCCTCCTGCATGTCGTAAAAGGCGACTAAAGAGGTTGGGTTGGTGGGCTTGCGACCCACCACCTGTGAAAAATACATACTGCAACGATGAACGAACGAACAGACTTGAAATGTAAGAGGCTTGAATGATGAAACAAAAGAAAGAGAGGTCCTGGAAGTGTCAGTGAATGCCAGGCTGGATGTATGCGGAATGAGCGAGACCAAATGGAGGGGTACATGTGTGATAGAGTGTGAGTGTGGAATGGGTGTGTGTGCTGGAGTGAGTTAGGGAGCGAAAGAAGGTGCGTGTTTGTTTGTAAGTAACAAATGGAAGGAGCGTGTAGGAGACTATGGGTCTGCGGGTGCAAGGATTGTGTGGGTGAGAATGAAATTAGAAATACAAACGTGGGTGATTAAAAGTGTGTATGCTCCGACAGAAGATAAAACTGTAAGAGAGAAAGAGGAGTTCTGGGTGAATGTTAATGCGTGCCTGGATAAGTTTGGCAAGAGTGAAAGAATATTTCTGATTGGGGATATGAATGGGAAGGTGGGTGATCAAAAAGTTGATGGAGTGGTGGGAGGGTGGGGTGTACCGTCAGAGGTGAATGGAAATGGTAGTGCATTTATGGACGTATGTGTGGGGAGGAGGCTGTGGATAGCCACCACCTTCTTCCGACACAGAATGATACACAGGTACACATGGAAAGTGGAGTGGAGGAGGAGGAATGGGATAGTGGAGGAACGAAAGGCACTGATTGATTATATATGTGCGGATGAACGAATGAAGAATTATGTGCTAGATTCTAGGGTGTATAGGGGTATTGGGGGGGGTCTGTCTGACCACTATGTAGTAGTAGCTAAAATTAGGATACAAAAGAAGGGGGTGAGAAGAGCTGGAGAGAGGCGAGAGGAAGGTGGAATGGCGAAGAGGGTGGAGAGGTTGCAGGAGGAGGAGATCAGGGAAGAGTTCAAGAAAGCAGTAGAGAGATGACTAGGTAGATTTGACCTGGGGGATAATTTAGGAAATGGAGGAGGTGAGCAAAGTGTTTAAGGAAGAGATATGTGCAGCATGTGAGGTGTGTGGAGTAAGGAGAAGAGGGAGGGGAGTGAAGGGTACAGCATGGCGCGTCAGTACACAATTTCCCTCGCGAATGACATACCATCTCCAAAGCTCTCACCTCACACCTCACACAGTGAAGTGAGTGTTGAGGAGGCGATATCGATGTTTTTTATTGCGAGGATAGTGATACCAAATTATCTGATTAAGAGTCTGAGGAGGATTACCAGCCAACACTGGAGGAGATAGAGGAAATGGAAGAGGAGACACCCATTGTTCCAAAAAATTCCTTCAAATTGTTGTTCATGGCGCCTCGGTGCAACGGCCGGTATCTCGTACCTCCACCTCCACCTCCCCAGACTGTGATGTGGCGCTATGTTTGCCACAGTGTTTCAGGGACTATCACACACTTGAACACTTACAAGCTGCCAATAGATTATTGTATAAGGTAAGTTACAGTAACACTCGCAATACAATAATCGTAACCAAAATATTATGTGGTAACATTGAAAGAGTTAAAGTGAAAGTAGTCTAGCCCACGAGCCTAGCCGAGAGTCGTGGTGGGGAGGGGATGTACGCAGCCACATACCTTACCCTCTACGCATGCGCGAAAATGTAAGCCTCCCTTGGCCCCGCCCCCTATTTCTCGCATTTAAATATACCTTCAAACCGTTATTGTCAGCTCTATCTGTAGCTCGGTCAGTAGAGCTCTCGCCCGGCATCCAGAAATCCAGTGTTCGATCCCACTCGAAATTTAGTGTATTTTTATATTTTTATTTTGTTATTTGTGTTATGTTATATTATATTATATTATATTAGGGTTAGGTTAGGTTAGGTTAGGTTAGGTTAGGTTAAGTAAGGTAAATCTAATCTAATATAATATTTGTACATTTTGGGCAGTAGGCGGGGCCGGGGGTAAGGTATGTAGCTGCGTACAGACCCTCCCGTCGTGGTGGCAGGATGAGCGTGCGTTTATATGTTTGTTTTGTTATGGTATGGGAGGCATGATGGCCACCCGTTCCATGGCAACCAGGATGCAGTCGAGACTTGACAGATACTGGTACTCTAAAAGGCACAGATGTTGCTCGAGTGGTGTAAATGACTCTTCCTCGAAAATTGAAGGCATCGTACATCAGCCACACTCACGTAGCCAGCTGCCACCTAGCCTGGCAAGTGCTCGTGTGGCCTGGGATGAACGTAGTTATATGCGAATTAATTACCCAATATTCTGACAGAATTCGTTATATCTACCATATATAGCATAATTTATTTTCCATGAGCACTTATTTTACTAATATGATGAATATATGAACCTTGACGAGTGATAAAATAAGTGGGGACATTTGGGTGGTGAAAAAATTACATATTCGCCGCCCGGTCGGGAGGCGGAGAGACATATACCCTTCCCCTTCAAGGTCTCTCTCTCTCTACTGAGCCGAGTGGGTGGAGTGTCAGAGTTATATAAGGTCTCTTAAGCAACTCACTTGTGCTATTTAACTGCAGGAGAGACATTCGCACAAAAAATAACCAATAAATGATGAAAATAAGAGGAAACATAGGTGATAATTGAGGAGGGGGGAAGGAGGGGGAGGGCGGGTTGAGAAACATATCGATGAGTGGTAGGAATTACTAGAGAGGAATGATCTCACCTAATAACATATTCCCTTGTTTTGAGAGCCCCTGGGGCGCGAGTCTGAAGATTTGTGGTTGTGACCCACACTGTTTCACTTGACGCATGCTCAGTGATAATTAATAGCCTATTCATTAATGCGTCATTTGACTACAAATGTATTCCAGATTAATTATAATGATACCCCTATATATTTATGGTTATTAATAAACCTAAAATAAACTTAATATGAAATTATACATACCTTTAATAAAAATACGTAGACTAATACTAGCGCCTAAATCAAACTTATATCTACTTATCCTAGATTGTCGAGGTGTTTATGAGTCTCAACAACAATTGTTTGTAAGGCGGGTGACGTGGAGGCAAAGGATTAAGGGATAGCTGTGTATATGTTTTTTCTTCTTCTTGAGGTGCTTAGGGAAGGGTCACTGAAAGACAGAGACTGTAGTTGAAGCTAACTTCTGTGGCCGTCCGGTATGGTCCTGCCATGGGTAGGGGTGATCTTCTGGGTGACGGAGAAATTTTGGTTGCCAGTCTTTGGTCGCTTCTGTTGGTGTTTTGGTGAGGTTGACCTTCACTTGGTCCTCTTCCTCTTCAGATCATCGAACACTCTCTCACTCTGCATATCTCTGTTAGATTAGGCAGGCCCGAGTATCTCAGGTGCCTGAAGTCTTTTCCTGGACTTTCTAAGTTGAGAAGGAGTACTGCTGAGTTTCTCAAGCAAGGTGCCTACAAGTTCATCAATAGGTTGGCCGGATTTCCCATGCTGTGTGTAGATGAATTTTCCTAGCTTGCTGGATTGTCCAGGCTTTTGGTGACCGAATGTCCAGGCATGCTTTGGAGGGATTGCCCAGGCTGAAGGTGACTGGATTTTCTAGGTGCAGGGGAGAGAACGCTCTGGAGCTACTCAAGTCGATCCTCTCAAATTTCTCGGAGAGAAGAACTAGGCATGTATGAGATGAGCTGCCCTCCTCTGTCTCATAGAACAGTTGTCTCAGTTTCTCGCTCTTCTTGCGGGCCTTCCGGCTGTAGGCAGCAAGGTCATCAGTTGGCCGGGCTTATGCCCTTTTTCTCCGTGAGTCGGCAAAAGTGGAAAAATAAAGGGTAGCCAGTCAGATTACACAGCTGCTGAGCTCCGTCTCCCACGTGGCTATTGGCGTCACAGTTGGGGGTGGTGCTTGGTCCATTCGCTGGTAAACAGAGCATGGTACTGCTATGGGGTACTGCTCTGTATTATCCACTTGACAGATGGCTTCGACTCTCGTGGGGGTATTGTTCTACTTATAGTGGAAGTATACCATCGGTTTGGGAAGGAAATGGTAATGTTTATTGAAGAATATTTTCATGTATGAGAAGAAACATTGTAGCATGGCCGTATTTAGCATGTCTCACAAAATAGACCTTCAGCAAAGGTTTAGATGATAATCGTGCTTAAGTAAACAAATATTATTAGCTTAACCACGAAGAGGATGATATTACAATAAAAGGGAATCAAAGTTGGTGAAAAACTGTTTTCAATTTTTAAGTAAGTTTTGAAAATGTTGGGATGCTGCGATGTGCCTCGCCTAATAAATATCACCAAAAGTCTTGGGATTTATTTTATAAACCAATCAGATATGTTATAAATATGATGCATGTCAAGTAATGTGAAATTAGTAATAGCCATCATTAGATTGTTAAGGTTGCCACAGTTCAGAGATAAACATTTGATGACTTTCCTTTGTTAGTGAAGCAGGATGTAGACTCGCAAAAGGTTATTTAAACAAATTAAAATTTTATTCTAACCCACTCAAGTTAAAGAAGACAAATTTATTTGATCCAGTCTTTCATGGAATGCATACTTATCACATACAAATCCATCAAAATATATTGGAACACCATATGCCAATTATCTAATGACTATTAACCCGGCAGCTGTGGGGAGACTCTTAAGAGGTTTTACTGGGCAACTGCGGGGAGACTCTTAAGATCCTAGGCCTAAAAAAACATTTAAAACATCCCAGTGGCACTTTAAAAAACAAATGGTGTTTAAGTGAGATAATTCCCCTCCATACCTCCAATCACTCCTTCACATGTGTCAAAGTCCCCTCCTTTCCCCCCCCCCCTTCAATTATCACCTATTTTCCCTGTTATTCCCTTATTCATTGGTATATTTTCGTGTCACTATCTCCAGGCCGGTTGTCATGTGACTAGCCAGTGTATTGTGTAGGGGAGACACTGGGAGAGTGTGAGGGAGTAAGTCAGTATGGCTTCAGCCCTCGAGAGAGGAGGGTGTACGGCCGGCTGGCTCACAATTGATGAATGAACCGCTCGGTCATAAGTCGCAATTTTGACCATCCAAACGATATTCCCACTTGTTTTATTGTTGTTACAGGTTACTATCTTCATATTAAAAGTAAAATAGGTGCATATGGATAAGTATTAATTATATTTATGGTAAATTAACAATTTTAGTGAGGAATGAATCAAAATACCTACGCACAGGGGTATGTTGTATACTACAGGGGCTGCGCAGCCGAGAGGTTAACCCGTTGAGCCCCATCCGAAAAGTAACTTAATGTAACACCCAGTCCCATGCATTATTCATATTTGTTCCTTTATTATTAATATTGAACAAAATAGGGTGGCCCAAGGTGGTTTCTGTGGGCTGCGAACTTTGCCTCACAAATTCGAGACCCCTACGAGCCTTTTGGCAGGCCTAAAAATATTTTAATAAGGCAAAAATAGCCGACGTCGCTGAGGCTGTGTTTCATTAGTAGGCATCGGCCAATGGGCGTTGCTGGGACTGGACGGGTTAACATTAGTGAATAATATTTTTTAGGTTGGACCTCTCACTCGGCAACTAATGTCTCATTTATGAGATTTATGCATCATTTCTGTTATGCTAGGCACAAACAAGTACTTGTAGATTTTTCTAACGGGGAGTAACTAGGAGCCAAACATTTAAGCATATTGAAATACAATATGTACAAAACAACACTCAATTCATACACAAGAATAGGTCTCACACAATGAGACGTTACACTCTAATCACGTAAATCAGTATGACACAGAATACAATTATGGAATTAAATCTTATCGTACACTTAATCAAAGGTTCATTACAAGTACAATAATATTAACCCCTAAGTGTCGGCGCGCAACATAAGTCGAGTATAATAAATCTGGACTATCTGGCGGCGCTCGACATAGGTCGTGTGGCAATTTCAGCACGTAATGTTGCTGGGAGAGAGAGACAAGTGGTGGCAGGAGAGTAGCGAGCGTATGACTGCTCCAGACCACCGCGGCGAACCTACTGACACGAATCCCACCTCCTCCCTCCCTCTCTCACTCGCTATATACGGAATTGTATGGGGAAAGTGCCGAATTACATGCTTTTTGCACTCGCGTTGCGCGGTTGTTGCAAGAAAACTAGCCATCATAAAAGGATCGTTATGGTGTCATTGGAAAGCTCTGTTTATGCCCTTTCAGGGATAGATACTTGTTTTACGCTCTGGGTCTTATTTAGGCATGAAAATGATCACGTAAACAGCCCTATTTTGGCTAAAAACACCCCGCTGGGCGGTACATATAAATAAACCGCCTAGCCCGCTAATAAGGTGTTAATGCAATATCTTAGTACAATCATGAAAATGGTCTTTACGAATACATTGATTTATATTCTTGGATATTTAGAAACACAGTAGTTTAGTCTGCCCATGTCAATCTACTGAAGATCAATTTCCTTCTTTTGCCCGATTCTCTAATATTGCGACCGCAAGGGACAACAAATATTTAATATCACTAGCATACAAGTTTTTTCACAATAAATTCCTGCTATCAAATGTCTTTGATTACAGTGAGACGAGAATGTTCAATTGCAATCCAAAGAGTATTAGATAGCGATGGTCAAGGACAGTATGTGTGTAGTGTTTTTCCTAAAGGTAAATAAACCGTCATAAGAAGAAACTTGAATAATAGAGACAATATCTATGTTAACATTGTATAAGTGGGCGGGTGCCCAACCCCGAAAGGGGTTGAAATAGGGGAGCTATCCCCCCGCCAAAGGCGGCTTTCTAGGGCCTTTCCTAGCTGATGCTGAGAGGATTGGGTTCTAGTCATGTGGTGATGGGCTGGTCTATCAGAGTGAGAACTGAGCGATCTCCGCCATACCCATAGCTTACTCTGACTGTTCCTTTTACTTATATATTTTCTAGATCTCAAGTGACGGCGTCTCTTCCGTGGATTGACCTCCCAATCTACCAAGATTGGAAGCCATAGCGTCAAATTTTTTCCTTTGCCCCTCAACTTTCTCTTCATAATTGCTGAGGGGCACAGGGGCCCTGGGTTGGGCTTTGGTTTCCCGGGTGTTTCTGTCGCCCTCCTCAGTTCCCCGCCATGGAGTGGCTTCGGTCACCCATGCTTTATTGTGGTCGGCTGGGAGGGTTCTGTGGGGCGCTCGGTTATGGCCTTGGTCTTGCTCGGTGCCTTGGGGCTGTTCGGCCAGGCAGCTTGGGAAACAACAACAACAACAACATTGTATAAGTTATTTTCCAGGTGTAGGAGGGAGACTTAACAATTTCACTCTCACAGTATTCGGTGGGGACATGTCTTACTACATGATCTATGGTATTATTGGACGCTCTCAAACCACATAATTTAACCTGTAGGCCTACTCTACCGTAGGATACAGTAATAAAAGTCCCCTGCAGTCCCAAACACTGTGGCCAAAATGGCAATATAGAACAACTTTCCACCTCAAGACATGAAACAAGACTGGCTCTCCCACCCTTCAGTGGGTCTTATAATGCTGAGAAGTGTTGCCATATCGAGAGCAGTGCTCAAACGGTCGTGGTACCAGGTACAGCCTTGTACAGGCAGTTACAGGGAAAGTACATTACTGACGGCTCCTAGCCGTCGCTGGGACTGGGGAGTGACTTACCTACTGACGGCTAGTAGCCGTCGCTGGGATTGGAGGGGTTAAGAGTAGTAGAGGTGATAGTCTGTTGCTCTGGGCTAGTCTTCTTGGACAGTCTCATACCAGATCCTTTAACCCAAGAAGTGCGATAAGCCTTACGAAAGTGTCTCTATAGCGAATGCGATTGGCCTCATAGAATGAAGACCATGAACAAATACTTCCAAAACTCCCTTGGGGCTCTCAAAACAAAGGAATTGGTGATTTGGTGGGATAATTCCCCTCTAGTATCTCCTAACACTCATCCACATGTGTCCCAGCCCCCCCTTCCCCCCTTCTTCCACCCCCCCCCTTCAATTATTATCTATATTTCCTCTTATTTCCCTAATTTTTTCTCTATGTGGATGAGGGAGACAAAAGTCAAAACTACCTGTGGCGAGTGCCTCCCCCAGAGTTAAAAGAGTGACAGGGCCAAAATCAAGGAACGTTCGAGCCAAAATGTCTGGACACATGGAGTTTGAAATAATTTAAGTCATAGGATGAGGGAAAGATGGATTCAGGGAGAGAGTTCAAGAGCTCAGCTGTTTAATAGAAGAATGATTGGGATTAACGTTTCACTCTTGAGTTGGATAGTAGGGGTGGGATTGTATTGCAAGACGGGTACTACGTACCCTACATAGAGGAGGTAGTATGCACTGAGAGAGCTCTGAGGAACATTGATTTTTGTAGTAGCGATAGATTAGTGAGAGAGATGCAACATTGTGGCGAAGAGAGAGAGATTGCAGAGAGTCGGTGAGTGGATGGGAGTTAATGATACGAAAGTCTTAGCTTTCTACTTTGTCTAGAAATGCTGTGTGAGAGGATCCTCCCCACACATGTGAACAATACTCAATACAAAGTTATATGCCGCGCGAGTTATTCTCAGCCAGGCTGGGAGTCAGCAGTAAGTCATTTAGAGATCCTCTAGAATTGTGAGATCTCTGCCGAGCGGCTCAATACATTGCGAGATGTTGCACAGGGAGGATATATGTCTCTCGGCCGGTTGACCCAGAATACGACCGGGAGGCGAAAATATATGTTTGCCACCACCTAATTGCTGTTTCCACTTCTTTCATCACTCTTCAATGTTCATATGTTCAGCATATAAGTAAAATATATGCACATGGAGAAGAAATAATGCTGTATATGGCAAATATAACAAATTCTGTCAGAATCTAAGGGTAGATATTGCACGTCCTAGCCACTTTTCTCTACCTCATTTTCTCGTTCCGCGGTTAAGAGGTGATACTCTCCTTAGATGCCAGTCTCTAACTTGGCTAGTGAGCATCGAGCATCACACGAGTGCCAGTCTCGAACTGGGCTGGTGAGCATCAAGCATCACAGGGTTACTAGTCTCAAATTTGGCAGTTTTTCTTGACCAAACAATGGGGATTGTTCTCTTATCCCTGTCTGTTCACCTGTGATAGTATTCACTTTTTTGTGCATTGTCCTGCTTGATGTTGTTGAGTGCGAGAAGGGCTTATTCTGGCTCTACTGCTATTATGACAGTGATGGAAGGCATCTCTGTTTGGTAGAAGGTGGTGCGGAGGCTGTTCTGCATGAGTAAGGCGACTGGGCCTCTGTTGTGATGTCCTTATGGCGGGAATGCGGCAGGCCCCCGTCCGCTCTCCAGCCGACAGCGGCGCTGAAGTATATACAGGGTGGGGCAGAGAGGACGGACGTTTTTGGTATATTTACAAAATCTTTAATTTTAGCTTCAAACAAATTGTATTGACATCAATGTTTTCATATTGAATTAGCATTTGACAAAATCAAGTGTGGAAAACAACATCGCTCATGTGGTGTCCGTTTTCATTGATGCATTGATTTCATTGATTTCATTGATTCCGGGGTCCGAACCGTTCGTGGGGCCCCCACCGGTCTCCTATTCATTAGTGTACCTCGTGTACGAAGTGCATGAACCCAACGTAAGATGGTGTTACGGGTGGGAACAGCCTGATTTCGGTGAATGTTGAAGTGGCGACGAAACTCACGCTGAACTGCTGTGACAGACCCGTTATTCTTGACGTAACTGTCGTAGGCAAACACGCGCTGCTCTATCGTCCACAGCGCCATGGCTTCAACTGAAAAAAAAAAAAAAATTGCTAAGACACCACGGACAGAATGGTACCTATCGGACATAATGTCCCTCCCCCAGGGGCTGAGTAATAGCCATTTCAAAAACGTCCGTCTTCTCTGCCCCACCCTGTATAAGCCATACTCCCGCTAGACATAGACATAGCGCTGCCAAAGGCAAATATAGCGTGATATTCGCTCAATGTTTGCGAATGTCTATGGTAGCACTGTGGATGAATCCCGCTCGCTACGAAGCTCATTCTAATGTAATTTTGAAGCTGATTTTTTTCAGATTTTGGCTGAATACATTTAATTTCATTCAGACACTTGCTCAATCATTCAGGAGTGCCTGAATGAGCCCTAGTATAGCAGAAATATGCCCGCAGTGTAAGTGTTAATGTTAGCATAATATTTTTGCCATTCAAAATTATGTAAGAAAATCTTACTTATGCTCATGCTTTTTAGTCTTCTGTACACAGTAAGGAGGAAGCATTCATGGTACTGGTGGCTTTAATGATAAGAATCTCGTACTCTTTATGTTTTTCATGGAAATAGATAAATTCCATTCTTTCAATCAATCAATAAATTATGGGTGGCCTACTCTGTTGCACCGAAACTGTATAATGATTCCACTCCCGGGAGTTTATCTGTGTGAGGTCCCAGGCCGCGACTTGGTTTATCCATAGTGATTCTTAACATGATCGCTCAACCATCATTTGCTATGAGTAACGTGGTCTTCCCAGAGGTCTCCTTCACTCAATGTTGTCACCCAACAAATCACCACATGAGCATGGTTAACTTCAGAGAGGTAAATCACGTGTCTATTTAGCCAAAGATGTCAAATATATACAGTATACAGTATATACAGTATATATATATATATATATATATATATATATATATATATATATATATATATATATATATATATATACCGGTATATGTATATATATTCATAAATAATAATACAAATAATAGGTATATTGCTCATTGCAGTCCTGAGGCTGAAAATCTACAGAGTTTTCCCTAACCCTTTGAGTACCAGCGACGTTTGTTATATTTTATTCTAGCTATATTTAGGCGATTTTATGAACCTTAGGAAGGAAATGCGGAAGCTAAAAGGATACATTGAGATAGTGTGTAGCCTTTTAATGGGTAGACGTCCTTCCAAAGCTTAATAACATTATCTTATAGTTCCCTGAATATAATGAAAAGGACGTCCGTGGTACTGAATGGGTGAAACCTAGATACAGTACAATACTTATTCTACCTTCACTACGAGGTCACATGCGACCTTTGGCGACCGTTAGGTGACTGGCTTCCCACCAAGTACATACGCAGACGCACTTTTGTATTGGTGAGAAGATGTGTAGGCTAACACAGGCTGATAGCAGTTTGGTTAGAGAGGAACCACAATACACTTCTCTTAGTCGCTATGGCCAATTTTTTTTTTTAGGATTCTGGTGGATTCGAACCCTAGCGCCCCCGGTCAGGTCGAGACCAGAATACAGCGCCTTAGAGTATGGGACCACAGTATGTGTGTGTGTGTGTGTGTGTGTGTAATGTTATAGAGAAACTGCCTGAAAACACTAAATACACATTATTCTCATATATTTTCAGTTGAAATGGTAAGGGACCCATCAACATCGTTGATCTATATATACCGGCCAATGGACGATGGTAGCCTGCTGGAGGTATGCTTTGGCAAGAGTTCTTCTGAATCTAATAAACCTCTAAAGGAAGATGTACACCTTACCTGCGATACTGGTACTGGTATCCAGTACAGCATGTCATCTACAGAAATTAGTGAGACTGCTAATGATGTCTGCGCTTTATTCGACACTACTAATATTGAAGAACTTCGTGGAAACTCAATGTACTGCGTTTTGATGGTGAACAGTGCTGATAGCCATGCTGAAATAGAATATTTTAAAGAAACAACTTTTACAATGCCTTGTAAGTATTAGCCACATTCAATAATACGCAATAGGAATGAAAATCTTTCATATTATATCTCATAACAAAGTTACAATACATGCGCCTCGAGAGACGTGCGTAGCCCAAGGGTATCATAATCACGCCTGTGTATTTGTCTATCCATAATTGCATAGGTGTATGTGTTTTCTCAAAATATCTTCAGAACAAATGATCTAATTTTGTCAAATCTTGGAAGAGATCCTCTAATGGTTCCAGGGTGACACTATTTACTTTCGCTTAACATTTGATTGACGTCACCCGCCCCTGGTACATACAGATCCTCACCTGCCTAACCGGATCAAAATTTGGCATATTTTATATATCTCCCTCGAATCTGTTTTTGTTATAATCTCAAATATCCTCTATATTAGAGAAGTATTAAATGACATTACTTACTTTGACTTAGATAATGACATGGAATTTATTAATTCTACTATCAACTACATATTATTACAGATTATCATACACACTTTTTTCAGAGGGACCCAAGATGTCATGTATACAGTATGATGATCGCACCACCACAATATTAGTAATCTAAAGAATTACTGTGTGTTGCTTAAGCTCATACATTGCTTGTATTCCCTTACATAGAATACATACACGAATGTTTGTTTACATTTTAAAGATGTGTAATTAAGGAACACCCCATTCTTAACTTTATTCCTACATTTGCATACCCCCAATGTCTATCTATCTATCTATATGCTCAGGCCCAATCCCCACTTTTCCTAAACAAAAAATTGGGGGGTGGGGGGGGGTGGCCGACTCAAGACAGAGCAAGAATAGGGACAACACAAAACACAACAGCAAACAATGAACACACAAAAATAAACACAAATTCACACACATCTAGGTCATCCAGGAGAAGACCCAGAGACCAGGGTCACCAAGGTCCCTCCAGCACTCCCCCGGCCCCCGACCACCCGGAGAGGTTCCGATCTCGGCAAGCAGACATGGAGCGAAGCTTTACCACCACAAGCCCGCCCACCATAATGTACTTGAACAAATTAATGAAAGCATAAATTATGATCCTCCCGGGATTCGAAATCGGGACACCGCACCCAGAACATAAGCACCTAAACAATTACACCACCAACACAGTTAAAGGTTGAGTACACGATCACGACTAATATCCATTTGCGAATTGTGGATATCAATCTAATCATGTACTCAGACCCAACTGCATTATGGATAGCCTATTGTTTTAGTGAGAGGAAAGAAGAATGAATGGGGCCAAGAACACTAAGGACCGGCCTCGTTAGACATTAGGAACCTAATAGAAATTAATGAATACATAAAGGAATACTTAAAGTATATGTATATGTAAGAAAAGGCTGGCTGTTGCTATATGTTCTCTCTCTCTCTCTCTCTCTCTCTCTCTCTCTCTCTCTCTCTCTCTCTCTCTCTCTTTGTAATCATTTACACATGTATTCTACCTTGTGCTTAACAATATATATTTTCATTGTCTTAAAGGCAACAGTTTGCAATATATAAATGGTATTACTATCCCTGTATCAATTTGCTCTGCACACGTCGAGTCTTTTATCTTTCCCCTCCAAAGTTACAGTTTTGCCCTTGCTTCTTGTACTGCTTTAAGGAAATTACAATCTATAATATGCAGTATATCAATAATCAATAGAACAAAGTTGATATTTGAATTATTATCACTTAGCTATATAACTGGTAAATACATAAAATCCTGTTTATTTATACCAACGTGTGATATTTAATAGTGGCCCCTCCATCATTGACGATATTGCCTATTAGTATAATAGTCTCCATTCAACATCCCGCGTCAGCATTTTTAATCTACCGCGCGGAAAAATCATGGACGACTCATCATAAGTGCATGCTTAATTCCCTTATGGGATCGTCATTATGATTCGGTACCCTACAGAAAAAACTCTGTAAAAAAATAAAAAATAACTTAATATCTGGTATCATATGACTTTCCATATGTGGATTTCTTGTGGTTTGCTACCCCGACACCAGGCCCTCTAGCGGCCATCTCGTCCTTCCTACTTCCGCGGCCATCCTAGCAACACGGGTTTCGCCGTGCTTCGCTTTATTCTTCGTTCCAGCGCTTTCTAGTGAGTCCTTGCTCATTTGTATACACCTGCGTTGTAGTAACAAGGTTCAGATTGGCTACTCCATTGGTATGTCCGCAGGAAGTGTGTAAATTAGGGTACTATTGTAACAGGTTCCTACGTATCCCAGGATCTTCGTGCCACATGTGTTATTTTATGTTGTGTTTGCGCCTTTAGCTTTTGATACATAGCTAGGAGGCTACCATTCTACAATTTATGCTGCATACCGTCATTATTGAGGCAGTGGCATATATTTTATTATACTATTTAGCAAATGCTCTGGTCTAAGGGTGACTGCGCGTCGTGCTCCACCTTACAGGGTTCGTATTTTGCTTTTAGGCCCCTATCGTGGGCCTGCCCTCGTCTGTGTGCTGTGGCTGGGTCTTCGGAGCGTCGTCGGCTGTGCTGTGCTTCGGACCTAATGGTCAGCCTGGTTAGGGGTCTCCAGTCTAGGTTACAGGTAATTTAGGATTCTGAATTATCTGTATTTATTTTTTGCCTTGGTGTGCCCCTAGTGATGGACATGTGTGCTTGCATGTTTTGGGGGTTTGGGAGACGTCCCTATATTTATATATATTTATAAAATTGTGTACAGTGGGTTTTGGAGGAGGGAGCTGTGCTTTTGTCTCCCCGCTCTAAAATTTTGGTAGTTTTCTCCGGTGGCCTCTTGCAGCGGGGCCCAGGTTACCCGTCTTCAAAACGGGTAGGGAACAACCAAATGTCCCGGCGTGGTATGGCTGAACCACATCCCTTCCGGCGGAAGTGCAAATTCCTACGGGAGATTAGAACTCGGCCCGCCGAGTGAACTCGCCCTGACCGTAATAGTTACGCGACCAATCGCCCTGCGGCGCCATAGTCGAGTGTACTAGTGTTAAGATTCGTTATACAAACTCGTTTCATTATCTCTCTAGTGCTTTAGTAATAGATAATCATACACTACTGGTCAATGGGCCTGTGGCTTTTTGCCATAGGTAAGCCGTTTCAATCAGCTTATACGAAAAAAACCCAGGTTTTTTCACGGCGAGTCCAGCGGATGGTTAGAGTAGTTGTGGAACTATAGCTAATTTTTCGGCGGATTCAAGGTAGGATGAATTAACACCTCGCAGATTATCCTTATGAGCATTGATTCCTGGAAATTTTCTATTTCCAGAATCCCGGCTCCTTAGTGACTGCAGCACCGGCGGCGTTGGGGGGCTGATTCCAGCGGGGGGGGGGCCCCTTTTTTCCATCATGCCTCAGTTTGAATTATGAGCTACTCCTACCTGTTCAATGTTGCCCATTTTCGCTCATAAATTATGTTTGAAATGTGTCAAATGTTTAGACCGCTCTAGAGGCTTGTGGGTATCGCGGCGTTGTTCTGTTTGCTCTGATCTCAAAAACGCCTTATTCACAAAGAAAGACTTATCGTTCTTAGCGGCACTGCAAGAGATAAAAGCTACCTTTAATTCTTATGCTAAAGACACTGCCATATAGGCGCTTCAGTCCGCCGGCCTAAGACGAGTCCTGGCTGAACAATATAGGGGTTTTCCGTCAGGGTCACAAGCTGTTGACAGCCCTCAAATAATTCAGGACTCTCAGCCACCCGCGGCAGGGGGGTGCTGGCGTCAGTCAGAACCTTCTCATAGAAACATAAGGGGTTTCCAGGAACTAGGGGATGAGGATAGTATAGACATGTTACCTTCATCAGTCCCAGATTTAATGTGGCCTCCGGCGGAACAGGTACCGGAGCCACAACAGGGTAGTTCTGAGTTAAGTAGGGAACCGGAGGAAGTGCCTTTAACCCCGGCTCCACAGACTATTACAGATGAGGAGTCTGAAGAGAGCTCACAATCTTCTAGGAGCTCTCACAGTAAGTGTGTTACTTCGGATGAAATCAGTGATATATTACATAGAGTTATGCAACAGTATAACCTCCGTCTCTTCTGATCCTCCTGCTTGTCAACCGTTACTTGCCCCCAGTCATTCATTGATAAGACCTCTAGAACCTCCAGGTTTTCTTCCTTCTCTGAACCCGGCGGTATCCGCGGTTCCAGGCAATACAGTGCCGGCCACGCTTACTACCACCAATGTGAGGGTCATTGCAGATATCACTCCTCCCCCCTTAGACAAGGCACCACAGAAGAAAGGCCCCATGCCTCTTCTCTATGGCCCTGACTGTCCTTGGGTCCAGGCGACGCCTCTGGACCCACAACTAGCACAACCCACCATTTCGGGGGACCTTCCGGTCCCTAATGAATGGAAGATTGAGATTAACAAAAGCAGGAAGTTTAGAGCCAAAGATGAGGCAGGAAGGTTGCTGGATGTATCGATTAAGGCTATCCCCAGTTCATATAATCCAGACTTCTTTGTGTATACTGCTGCCCCGGCAGTCCCTTCCGCCTCCTCTGCACGACTCTTTGCAGACTGGTCAAAAGCTGATGGCGTAAATGATGTCAAGGCTTTAAACGCTTTTACGCTGGAAATGGATACACTTCCGGTACTAGACCAAACGCATACACCAGTCCTGCAGATGGGGTGGATAGGGGTAGGTCCCTGGGTAGATTGGGAATTGGAGGCTCAGGTATTTGTTGCTACAATCACTTCTAATCCTCACATCAGGTTCCACAGGAAACGCATCAGTATTTTTCGTTGCCTGTCTCTAAGGCTGATGGGTTGTCACCTGCTCTGTTTGCCTTCCTGGCGGCACCCAAAGTAGCCCTTAACTCATTAGATGAACTCTTTTGTACTCCTCCGGCAGCTCACCATGAAAGGGATTTTAAACTAAGAAACAAAGCCTACCGGCAGTTCTCTCAGTATCTAGTTAGTCGCCAAATTGCTGTCTCACTTACCAGAACCATCTCGGCCATTGCGGACCCTCAGGTTAGGAAGGCCACTGATTTGTCTAGATGACTTTTATTTCAAAACTCTATTCAGACCTTAGGTGACATCAGAATTGCAATCATGGAAGCGGTTCGAGCCCGCCTGGATTTGAGAGTGCATCTAGTGAAGAAGTTACCGGATGACATTGGTCGCCGGGTAACTCTTTCGCCGGTACTCACGGCCTCCCTTCTTACCGCAGAAACTTGGAGTATAGTTTTCAATTTGGTGAATGGGTGGAAGCAGGGTACCTCCCAAGCTAAGAAGGACCCTGTTAAGAAACCTTTTCACAAGTCAAAGAGCGGAGGTAAATCTAACTAGCCGCATGCTAAACAATTCTTTCGTGATCCCAGAACCCCTCCTCAGCCGGGAGGTACTCTGCCCAAACCCAGACAAGGTAAATACTCAGGATATAAAGATGAACTTTATATCCATCAGAAGCCAAATCAGGGGCAGACGTCAGCCAAGACTAGCCAGCCGTCTGATTCCAACCCTCCTCCCCCTCCAAAAAACTAGCCACCCAGCCTCTCAATCTCCCAGTGCCGTGCTTAGGTGTACCGGTTTCGAGAGTTGCTTTACCGAACAGGCCCGGTCTGCAGACTGGGTCGTTCCTGTCATTCCACTTAGCCTGGCCCAGGAAAACTTGGGCCAAGAAGGTAGTAAGCAAAGGAATCACCTGGCGGTGGCTCCGGCGGCCTCGAGTGCGTCAGGCTCTTGAATACAACAACAGTATGTATCACAGGAGGTGCAGAGGCCCTAGTCCAAGAAATGATCTCAAAAGAAGTCCTTGTCCCAATCAAACCAACTTGCCCAGTATTCACCTCCAGACTTTTCTTAGTGCCGAAAAGGGACAGTGTGCAAAATATGCGACCAGTGGTAGATCTCTCGCGTCTGAACACATTTATAATAAATTCACCCTTCAGGATGCTTACAGTCAATCAGATCAGGCTCTCTCTTCCACCGCAAGGCTGGATGTGCTCAGTAGACCTCAAAAACGCCTATTGGCATGTCCCTATAAACAAACGGTTCCAAAAATTCCTCGCTCTGAGGATCAGGCAAGAGACTTATGTCTTTCAAAGAATGCCTTTCGGGTTGAACCTGGCACCGAGAATTTTCACAAAATTAGTCCGGCAAGCCCTTTTGCCACTGTTAGGCAAGGGCATACAGGTGTTTTGGTATCTAGACGACTGGCTGGTGGTGGCAGAGTCAGAGGAGTTATGTCACAACCATGTAAACCAAGTATTGAATCATATGCACAACCTAGGGTTCAAGGTGAACTTGGCGAAGTCTCTCCTTGTTCCCACAAGGAATATTCAGTGGATAGGGCTGGTCTGGGACACCACCAATCTAACTCTTACTCAGAGCGTGGACAATCGGAACAGATTTCGCAGGAAACTGTTCCTTTTTCTCCACAGTCTGAATACAACCAGGAAAACGTGGGATTCCCTGATCGGCTCTCTCAACTGGATCCAATTAACTGTGAAGTTGGGCCGGTTGAAAGTAAGGAGATTAATCTTGGAAGGCAACAAAGATTTTCCTCTCTCGCCGAAGAAGAAATTATGGCCAATTCCTCCATTAATCCACAGCTTGCTATCGGTCTGGGCCAAGCCGGAAATGCTTTACTCAATAATGACATGGGTTTCTCCCCCGCCTACGGTATGGGTAGACACAGACACTTCAAGGGCTCTAGGTTGGGGTTATCAGTCGAATGTAGGCCATCAAGGGCAAGGCACTTGGCCCCCCGACACTCTTTGTCATATTAACAAGCAAGAGCTTTTAGTTCCTCTCTTTTTCCTACAAGATCATGGGATGTCTTTGCAAGAAAAGTCAATAGCGTTCCATATGGACAACCTAACTGCAGTCCATTGTATTCAGAAGCAGGGCTCAGTGAGGTCTCGAGAGTTGCTAAAATTATCAGAACAGATTTTTGCCCTAGCCGAATCGCTGGGCATTCATCTGCATGCAGCATATCTCCCCGGCGTGTCGAACGTCTGGGCAGACGCTCTGTCTCGGAGGTGGAGCAACCTAGTAGAATGGGCTATCATACAAACCGTCTTCGACAAGATGATTGTAAAGCCTTGCCGTCCACAAGTGGATCGGTTTGCATCCGAGGAGAGTCACAGACTCCCTCTCTTCCTAACTCGCCGAGGGGTAACCCCGGTGGGGGGGACCAGATGCATTACTGGAGGATTGGGACAAGTGGACTTCAATTTATCTTTTTCCTCCACCAGATTCTGTACTTATGTGCACGGTGATTCACAAACTGAGGGGTTACCGGGGCTTAGTCTCGATGATCGCGCCGTTATGGCTGGCTCAGGCGTGGTACCATCAATTGCGGGAATGGTGCAAGACCCCGGTGTCGCTCCCGGTCTCCGCCTTCCACTTAGAGATGATTGGCAACCTTCAGACCTCGCTCAGTTTTGCCTTATGGACATTTACAAGGGAAAATGGTTAGCTAAATTTGAGGAAAGTGTCACAAATAAACTTTTGAACCAATATACTATGTCTACCAGGAGACAATACCAGTCACATTGGAAAACTTTTACGACCTGGATTGTAGAGTCAGGGCAAACAGATGCCTCGGGAGCTTTGATTTTCAAATACCTAGATTATCTATTTGAGTACAAACAATTTTCAGTAATCACTTTAAAAAATCACTTGTCTGCCATCAGATCTCCCTTTTTTGATCTCACGGGCCTTACCATACCGCAGGCGGAGGAGAAAGGTTTTATGAGGGCGTGTTTCAAACTGCGCCCACCACCCCATCAGCTCATGCCCACCTGGTCACTTGACAAAGCCTTATCATTACTTCAGTCGCGTAAATATAATAATATGCCGGATTTTGATTCACTCTTGAAGAAGGCTGTATTCCTCATGGCTCTCGCCACTGGAAATAGGGTGTCTGAGCTGGCGGCGATGAGCAACGAACCTAATTGCCTTAGGTTTGGGAGGCTACACGATCATGTACAAATCGCGCCGTCTCCCACATTTATTGCAAAGAACGAGCATTCCAATCATGTGTTTTCTGAATGTTCTGTTCCGGCATTGAAAAGCGGACATACTCATCATATTTTATGCCCTGTACAGGCCTTATCTAAGTTTTAGAGGGCTGTTCATCCTTGACTACTAGGTGCTCTGTGGGTGAATCAGGCAGGTAATCGTGTTACGAGAAGAAAGTTAGCTTCCTTGCTGGTAGACGTTATTAAAGAAAGTAACCCCGGCGTAATGGGCAGGGCTCACGACATCAGGAAATGGGCAGTCTCCCTTAGATTCCTCCAGAATTTTTCTATAGAAGACATTGCAGCATTTGCTAATACTCAACTTTGGGCTTCCAATCATACTTTCTTAACACGTTACCTGTCCATCGCTCTAGATAAACCAAAGCGTACCTGTGTAGCTTTAAGACAACGGGTCCAGTAGGTTATGTGCTATTGTGTAAGTTTTGTTTTTAAAAGGGGGGTGGGGGGTGCGGAATAGCCCATACCCCACTAAGTCCTCGTCCGCTGGAGACTGTGATAAATCACGAGCTGTGATCAAACTGGTTATACAGTTCAAGATATTTTATTTTTATGTTAAGATTAAGTAGAAATCTAGCATAAGTTGCAACTATGCAGTTTTACCAAATTGTACAAACAGATTATATTGTACAAATAGTATTAAGGTGAGAACGAAAATTCTGCAGAATTATAGTTCGATCTAAGGGAACGCATGCGTGTCCCCACAAAGTATCATGCATAGATCTTGAAGCGAGATCTGGTCATGAGTAAGCAGACTTTCTTGATGTCACGCACTGCTTGCAATCTTTTGTAATTTTGTATAAGATATAAATTGTTTGCATACAATAAAACTTAAAAAATGTTATATGGATTATTTGTCCCCTGAGGTTAAGGATATTGTCACGAATGTCCCCCTCCAATCTTGATATTCAGGCAATATCGTCAATAATGGAGGGGCCACTATTAAATTTGATTCCCGGAGGGAAGTAAAGAAAACCTAATATTTAGTAGGGCCCCGTAGTCATTGACGATAAACGGCCCTCCCAACCATCCCACTTCCCATTCGTTGATTTCTATAGTTTGATCTTGGTATTTCAATGAAGGACGAGATGGCCGCTAGAGGGCCTGGTGTCGGGGTAGCAAACCACAAGAAATCCACATATGGAAAGTCATATGATAACAGATATTAAGTTATTTTTTATTTTTTATTTTTTACGGAGTTTTTCCTTTAGGGTACCCAATCATAATGACGATCCCACAAGGGAATTAAGTGTGCACTTATGATGAGTCCTCTATGATACTTCCGCGAGGTAGATTCAAATGCTGACGCGGGATGTTGAATGGAGACTATTATACTAATAGGCAATATCGTCAATGATTACGGGGCCCTACTAAATATTAGGTTTTCTTTACTTCCCTCTGGGGATCAAACCTATAATATATGTATATATTTGTTAAAATGCACTACCAAAACGGACTCCCAGATAACGCAGATCATACTAGAAAGGAGCAAATTTGTATTAGCCATGCATTTCGCAAAATTTCGACTATATCATTTCGATAGCCCACGTTAACTCCCCAATGTCCCAATAAACTCGGAAAAACCTATTTCGAACCCGTATAGTTATGTTATAATCTTTCTAAAGACTATTAACTAATATCGTTCTTAACACTAATAACACCCAATGAAATTTATGAAAGCATATGAAGAGCTGTGGTGGTCGAGTGGTGAGCACGCTCATGTGTGAATCTGCAAGACCCGGGATCGAATCCCTGCCACGGCGGACATTTAGTGGGTGTGGTAGTACGTCCTAGCATGTTTCACATGCTCGCACCCAGTCAGGGAACATCCTGACGACGTATACATACTAAACACACATAATAAAGCCACTCCAACAGCTTCCTCTCTCTCCAACACCCCTTCTCCCCTCTCTACACGCTTCAGAAAATAGGAAAAGTAGAATGTAAATAAGAGGTGCCGTTGCAAAGGCTTATCCCTCAATACTTCATCTGATCTGATCTGATGATCCTCCGCATAACTTACACGCTTTAACCATTACACCACCACAGTTAAAGATTGAGAATATGACTACGATTATTATCCATTTATCGAATACTGGATATCAATCTAATCATGTACTCAAAGCCAACTGCACTATGAGTAGCGTATCTATTTATGCGAGAGACGGAAGAACAAGGAATGGGGCACAAATCACTAAGGATCCGACCTCGCAAGTTAATTGTTCCCTTACCTACGGTATATACTGTATATATATATATATATATATATATATATATATATATATATATATATATATATATATATATATATATATATTCCTTATATATGTGTGGATGAACGAATGAAGAAATCTGTGCTGGATGCTAGGGTGTATAGGGGTATTTATTGGAGGGGGTCTGTCTGATCATTATGTAATAGTAGCTAAAATTAGGATACAAAAGAAGTGGGTAAGGAGAGCTGGAGGGAGGCGAGAGGAAGGTGGAATGGCGAGGAGGGTGGAGAGGCTACAGGAGGAGGAAATCAGAGAAGAGTACAGGAGAGCAGTAGAAAGATGACTAGGTGGTTTCGACCTGGAAGATATGGGGGAAGTGGAGGAGATGAGCAAGATGTTTAAGGAAGAGATCTGTGCAGCATGTGAGGAGGTGTGTGGAGTAAGGAGAAGAGGGAGGGGAGTGAAAGGTACAGCATGGTGGACAGAAGAGGTAAAAATAGCTGTGGAAGACAAGAAGAAAGCATATAGAGAGTGGTTGGGTAGTAGAAAGAATGAAGATTTGGAGAGTCAGAAATGAGCGAGGTACGTGGAGAGAAAGAGAGTGGTGAAGAAAGTAGTGAAGGAAAGTAAGAGAAGAGTAGATGAGGAATTTGGAAGAAATCTGAGTGCAAAATGGAGGGAGTGTAAGAAACTGTTCTGGAAAGAAGTCAAGAAAGTTAGGGAAGGTAGCAAGGGAAACAGTAAGGGTGTGAAAGATAAGAATGGGAGACTGCTAGCTGAGAAGCAAGAGAGTCGAAAGATGGAGGGAGTACTTCAACGAGTTGCTAAAGGTAAGGAATGAAGCGCCAGCAAACATAGTTGGATGGGGTATGGGAGGGAGAAGAAGATAAGTAGTGGAGGAGGAGGTGGGGATCAGGAGGTCAGAAGTGTGGAAAGCCATGAAAAGAGTGAAGTTGCGGAAAGTAGCAGGAACAGATGGAGTGTGTAGGGAAATGTTGAGGTATGGTGGTGAGATAGTGATCGAATGGGTATGGAAAATGTGCAAACTAGCATTGGAGAAGGAGAGTGCACCTGATGATTGGAAGACAGGCAAAATAGTCCCCCTATATAAGGGTAAAGGGGAAAGAGGAGAGTGTGGTAACCACCGAGGAATATGACTTCCAAGCGTAGTAGGGAAGGTGTACAGTAGGGTAGTGATTGAGAGAGTGAGAGTGAGAACGGAGAAATGGATAGGTGACGAGCAGGGAGGTTTTAGGAAGGGAAGAGGATGTGTAGATCAGATTTTTACCCTGAATTGTGTTGTGGAGAAATATCTGGAGAAGCAACAAAAGGTGTATGTTGCCTTTATGGACTTGGAGAAGGCTTATGACAAAGTGGATAGAGAAGGTATGTGGAAAGTACTTAAAATATACGGAGTAGATGGAAAGTTGCTGAAAGCAGTGAAGAGCATGTATGAGGGTGCAAAGGCGGCAGGAGTGTGGAGAGTGAGCAGAGCGAGTTCTATGCCCTCGATGTTGGGTTGAAACAGGGGTGTGTGATGTCTCCGTGGTTGTTTACTGTATATATGGATGGCGTCATGAAAGAAATACAAGGAAGAGCAGTGGATGTTGGTGTATCGCTGATAAGGGAGGGAAATGAGTGGAAGCTGCCTGTACTGCTGTTTGCTGATGATACAGTTCTGATGAGCGATAATGAATGGGAGTTGCAGGGTCTGGTAAATGCGTTTGGAACAGTGTGCAAAAAACGGAATATGAAAGTAAATGCGGGGAAGAGCAAGGTTATGGTCTTCGAAAGGTGTGAAGCCAAAGAGTGTGAGGTGAAATTGAACGGTCAGGCTATGGAGATTGTCAGCTCATTTAAGTATCTGGGCAGTGTGTTGAGTAAAGATGGGACTATGGATGAAGAAGTGCGGTAGAGGGTACAACAGGGGAAGAGGGCTGTAGGAACGCTGAAAGCAGTAACAAAAAATAGGGTGGTCAGTATGAAAGTGAAGGAATCCTTGCATGACAGTGTGGTAATCCCGACACTGACTTACGGTAGCGTAGCGAAGCATGGACGTTTGAGAAGAGACTCAGACCAAGAGTGAGAGGAGTGGATATGAGTTACTTGAGAAGTGCGTGCGGAGTTACATGGAGGGATAGACAGACGAATGAGGAAGTAAGAAGGAGGTGTGGTGTGGAGGTAGATGTGCTGGAAAGTGTGAAAAGGAGCACCTTGAGATGGTTCGGCCATATGGAACGTATGGGAAGCGAGAGAATTACTAAAAAGGTGTATGAGAGCGAGGTGGAAGGACAGAGATGGAGAGGTAGACCGAAGGAGAGGTGGAAGGATGGAGTGAGGAAGTATATGGATGAAGGCGGTGCTGGTTGGGAGCAAGAGCGTCGACTGACTGGGGATAGAGGTGCATGGGGGCGGTTAGTTTCGTGGCCACCCCTTCGGGGATCACGGCGTCCGGCAATAGATAGATAGATAGATTTTGTTCTTGTCTATGTGGATGAGTGAGACAAAAGGCAAAGCTGCCTGTGACGAGTGCCTCCCCCAGAGTTGAAAGAGTGACAGGGCCAAAATCAAGGAATGTTTGACCCAAATAACCTGGATAGACCTACACAGAGTTTGAAGCAATTTAAGTCATAGGATGAGGGAAAGATGGATTTAGGGAGAGAGTTCCAGAACTCAACTGTTTGTTAATTCGAAGAAAGATTGGGAATATAATTTCACTATTGGGTTGGAGAGTTTGACTAGTAGGGTGGGATTATGTTGCAAGACAGGTGCTACATGCTCTGTGTAGAGAAGTTGGTGTACACTAAGAGAGCTTTGAGGAACACTGATTATTGTAATAGCGATAGAATAGTGGGAGAGATGCAACATTGCGGCAAAGAGAGAGATATTGCAGAATCGGTGAGTGGACGTGAGATAATAAGATGAAAGGCTTTCAGTTCTACTTTGTCTATAAGTGATGTGTAAGAGGATCCTCCCCACACGTGTGAACAATACTCAGTACTTGGACGCACTGTGCCCCTGTACAGAACAAGAACCTGTGCAGGGGTAAACAACCCCTTGAGACGGTTGAACACACCCAGCTTCTGGGAGGCTGCCTTAGCAAGACTGGTAATATGGTCCTTTCAAGAGAGAGCAGCAGAAAAAGAGACACCGAGAATACTGAGAGAGGATGAAGGGTTGATTTTGCTAAATAGTATCCTACTACTATACATGATTTCACCAAGTAATTGCAGTTTTGTACAAAAAGCAAAAAATACTCAATATATGGACACACTTTGTATAGAGCAAGAAGCAGTGCAGGAGTAAAGAACCCCTGGAGGCTGTTCAGCACACCCAGATTCTGGGAAGCTGCTATAGCAAGACTGGTAATATGGTCTGTCAAAGAGAGATCAGAGAAGAAAGAGACACCAAGAATACTGAGAGAAGATGAAAGGTTGATTTTTGTATTGTTGAAGTATAAGGGATAGATCTGTGGGAGTCCTTGACGGGTTGATAAATGGAGAAATTTGGTTTTGAAAGCATTGAAAGTAACAAGATTTTCTCTGTCCCAATTGGAAATGGTTGATAGATCAGAAGATTATTGTTCTATGGCTTCATCACATGAGTTTTTGAGTTATTGCATACTAGGGCATTCTGAAAAACTAGTTGAATAGTGTAAGATATAGTCATCAACATATTAATGGATAGGACTGGAAGTACAGTTGAGAAGATCATTAATGAAAAGTAGAAAGAGAAGTGGAGATAGGACAGAACACTGAGGAACACCGGAGTTGATAGGCTTAGGTAGTGAATGATAGCCGTCCATAACCGCAGCTCTGGTACGGCCAGAAAGGAAATTAGACATTAAGGCACAGATGGAGGGATAGAAAGTGAAGGAGGGAAGTTTAGAAATTAAAGATTTGTGCCAGACTCTATTGAAGGCTTTCGATATGTATAGCACAATTGAAAAGGTCTCACCGAAGTCCCGAAAGGAGGATGACCAAAAGTTAATAAGATATGCAAGAAGATCACCAGTACAGCGGCCCTTAAGGAAACCGTATTGGCGGTCTGAAAGTAGATTATTGTTATGATTAAGAAATTTTGAGTTAAGAATGGTATAAAATATTTTAGAGATGTAAGATATGAGAGCAGTTGGATGATAGTTGGAGGGTTGGGAGCGGTCACCCTTCTTTGGGACAGGTTGAATAAGAGCAAACTTCCAGTAAGAAGGAAAGACGTTAGAGGAAAGACGGAGACGGAAGAGTTTGCCTAGGCAGGGAGTCAGCACGGAAGAACTGTTTTGAGTACAACAGGAGGAACAGAGTCTGGTCTGTACGCCTTCTTAGTATTAAGCCCAGAGAGGGCAGAAAGTACATCCTTAGAAGATATTATGATTTTTGACATAATTAAGTGAGAGGGGGGTGGAGACGGAGGAGTAGCGCCGGAATCATCCAAGGTGGAGTTATTAGCAAAAGTTTGAGCGAAGAGTTCAGCTTTGTCAGAGGAAGAGGTGACAGTGGTAGAAAAGAGGAAGGAAAGACAAAGAAGTGATATTGTTGGAGAGTTTTTTGGCTAGATGACAAACAGCTTGTGAAGAGCTAGAGTTGGAAAGTTCAGAACATTTGTTATTGATAAAAGAGTTTTTGGCAAGTCGAAGGACAGAAATTTGGCTTGATTCCGGGCAGAGACATACAAAGTATGGGACTCTTGTCTTTGAAGGCGATGGTACCGTTTGCATGCTTGCTCCTTATTGCGGACAGCAGTAGAACAAGCGTGAGTAAACCAAGATTTTTGTGAGTTAGTTTGAGAGAAAGAAAATGGGATGTATGCTTCCATGCCCAAAACGATTCCTTCGGTAATGCGCTTGGCACTCTTTGAGTGTCCCCAGCCATGGAAGCAAGATTCATTCCATGGGAAATAAAAGAAGTACTGTCGAAGAGCCTCCCAGTCAGCATCGCCAAAATGCTACAAGTGCCACCGGCTGGTGGGGTCAGAAGGCCATACTGGAGAGACAGGACAGGTGACAGAGATAATGTTATGATCAGAGGAGCCCAACGGAGGGAGCAGAGTTACACTGTAAGCAAAAGGATTAATGGTTAGAAATAAGTCAATAATTTTGGGCCGATCTCCACGGATATTTCAGAGAAGGAAGAGATGGATAAAATTTATTCCAATTTAGAAGTAAGGTAGTTAAAGAATTTTGAATAGTCAGTTGAATTAGGGGAGAGATAAACAACACAGATATATTTAGTGAGAGAGTGACAAGATAGCTTAAGCCAGAGATTTGAGAATTCAGAAGAGTCAAAGTTGGGAACGCGAGAGCAAGAAAGATTGCTGTGTACATACATACAACATCCATCTTTAGCTTTGAATTGAGGATATAGATTATAGATAGTAGGAGGGTACAGAGAAGGGTTTGCTGTCTGTTGCCTTAGGCAACTGTGTTTCGGTGAGAAAAAGTAGGTCATGTTTGGTAGAAGAAAGATGGTGTTCCAAAGAGAGGAAGTTAAAGGAAATGCCGCGGATGTTGCAGAAATCGATGGATAGAGTACTAGATAGTGGTCCAGGGCATTTTAGAGAGTCATCACACGGGGTCCGACCATTGGGGGCATAATATTCATTATTTGTTTCTGCATATTCATATCGATTCATCTCGTTGCATTAGAACAAATACAAGAAATAATACATTCATATAAAAATATTACAGATTTCTCTCAGGTTTCTGTCTATCTCTCTATCTATTTGTCTGTATATATATATATATATATATATATATATATATATATATATATATATATATATATATAATTATACAGTACAAATAATATGTATACTGTATATATATATATATATAATATATATAATATATATATTATATATATTATATATATATATATATATATATATATATATACACAGTATACTGTATAATGAATATGTGATTTGATTTGTATGGGCTTTGTTTTATACAAGCATTCGTACTAATAAACTTAATATTCCTTTTATTACAGCTGTGTATTGTAGCAACCCATCACGTCTAACGTCCACCACGATAGCAAGGATGGTCTGTGAGCAAAACTTGGGAATAACAGAGAACCATGTAAAATTGCTTATAAAGGAGAACTCAGAGGAAGCAAAAATCCTTGCATATGTCTCATCAGATATATCTTCTAAAATCACATATCTTCTTCTCGATTCATCAATCAGCTTTAATGGTAATGACGTACTAGTATGCGAAACCTCAGATGTTAAAACAGGGTCTTTTTTTACCTGCATTGCGGTCCCCAATGGTGATGATCATTCTGATGCAGGTGTGTATAAGTTTGTTTCATCTTTGATAAAATTCAGCATTATATTGCGTTTTTTTCATGATTATTTCTTTTGTGCAAGAAAATGAATAAAAAGATAATCTTGAAATGAATGTAGATTGAACAATTGATTTTGTAATTATTCTAAGATTTTCCTTGACCAATATCCTTCTTAATTAAAATGTAAAACTTGCAAACTAAACAAACCAAAATTGGGACAAGGACAATATAAAGTCAAATTAAATTATCAAAATCGCTATGTGGAAACAACGCTTACTAAAATGAAAATTATTAAATAAAAGAACACAATCCACCACATAGGGTGTACATTACTACATGAGCAAGTTAATCTGTTTCCCAAGCAAACTAATCGCACATATAACAACGCACTATCGTCACGTTAAAGGAAGTAGTCAAGTTTGGGAAGTCCGGGACGTTCTGGCAAATTTTACTAAACTCTGCATGAATAAAAAAACTACATGTTAAATGTCAAAATATTATTTAAAATCAAATTTGCAACATGACAAGACATTAACAATAGTACAAAATACAAATATTGATAAGATATCTATACTATTACAAAATAATATATAAAATACAGTACAGCACTCACTAACGATAGTGCTATCGGGTAGGCACCTGTAAGCATAGCATGCCTCAAGTGACCCCTATCAATAACTACCCTACAAATAACCTACATTAATAGCACAAATAAACTAAGGAAATCGCAAAAGTAAGCAATTGATACTATCGACAATGAATACATATAATATAAAGACAAATAATTGCAAAATATGAAGTAACAACAGATTTAAACAAAGAGTACTCTTTTAACAAGAACAATAAATTTAAAAAATCATCAATATTAATATTAATAATAGAAAAAGAAAAAGATAAACAATAAATACAGACAAAAAGTAAGCAGAGGTTATACAAGAAACTTCAAGTTAAAAATGCTTGATTAAAATTATTGATGTCAAATTTTAGAATACAGTCACAATAATTGACCCTAAAAAGATTAAATTTATGGAACAATTTACTTGCCTCAAAACCCGGGAAATGCGCCGGGACTCTTAAGAGGTTTGGTGGTGTAAGGCGACGGGACTCTTAAGATCCAAGGCCTAAAAAAAAAAAGCCTTTTAAAAGTCCCAAGTGGCACTTAAAAAAAAAAAAAAAAATTATTAAGTGAGATAATTCCCCTCCATGCCTACTATCACTCCTCCACATGTGTCAAACCCCCCTTCAATTATCATCTATTTTTCCTCTTATTCCCTTGTTTATCGGTTTATTTTCCACAAAAAAAAAAATCCCCCACCCGGTTTCAAGGTCGAAGGGGAGGCATATAGAGATCGTAGGAAGAGAGAGACTTCACTAGCAAGACATCAGTGTCGATCGATAAGTGAGAGGGGGAGTGTCTGTGCCGTGCCGACTCTCCTCTCATGAATGAACCGGTCAGCATTACTTCGTCTTTTTCACCCCCGAAATACTATTCCCACTTGTTTTATTGCTGTTACATGTTAATATCTTCATTTAAACGTAAAATAGGCGCATATGAATAAGTAATGACAATATTTATTGGATAATGACGATTTATGTCGGGAATGAGCCTCAATACATTCGCCGTTTAAAGGTTAAGTTACTGTGTATTGTTCCTGAGTGCACTTTCAACACTTATTTCTCATTAATAGGTGTTGATTTTCGGTGTGATCATCCTGGGTTCGAATCCACGGACTGCCACATGTGTTGTAAATTTCATTAATCGATTTTAGGAGTATGGTTGGTTGTTGGAAGAAACATAATAATTGATATTGGTTCAGGAGTAATTTATCGAGAGGACTTCCCTAAGTGGTTAAGGCCCCATTAATTGCTCTTTCCATTCACATATGCATAGCCTACGCGAGTTGCAGTTGGGATGTGTGTACATGCTTAGATTGATATGCAGGATTCGAAGTTGCATAATAAATCGTAGGCAGTGTCCACCAACCTTTAACTGTCTTCGTGGTGCGATGTATAAGGTGTTGATTTTCGGTGTGATCATCCTGGGTTCGAATCCACGGACTGCCACATGTGTTGTAAATTTCATTAATCGATTTTAGGAGTATGGTTGGTTGCTGGAAGAAACATAATAATTGATATTGGTTCAGGAGTAATTTATCGAGAGGACTTCCCTAAGTGGTTAAGGCCCCATTAATTGCTCTTTCCATTCACATATGCATAGCCTACGCGAGTTGCAGTTGGGATGTGTGTACATGCTTAGATTGATATGCAGGATTCGAAGTTGCATAATAAATCGTAGGCAGTGTCCACCAACCTTTAACTGTCTTCGTGGTGCGATGTATAAGGTGTTGATTTTCGGTGTGATCATCCTGGGTTCGAATCCACGGACTGCCACATGTGTTGTAAATTTCATTAATCGATTTTAGGAGTATGGTTGGTTGTTGGAAGAAACATAATAATATATTGTTTAATATTTCAAATTTTTCGACTACACACAATTTAGTTTATTTTTGACATGTCAATAATTCCCTAACAATAGAAGAGGGCTTAAAAAATGAGAGGAATTGTTACAGTTTTTCCTCGGTTTGATTTTCTACGCCGACTTGAGCAACAAGGTATAACCAAACCCAGGTTAGGTTATGCTAGATAAGTTATATAGCCGATACTTTTCTCTTCTTATCATATATTTCAACACTTCCTGTAGATGCTCTCTATAGCTTGTAGATTCAGTTGTTATCCACAACAAAATATGAAGGTTTTTTGTTAGTTGACAGGTTGCCCAGCTAGCTACTTAACACAAATTTGGCTTCCCAAACTACCTGCGTTTTGGTCATCTGGCAGTTAGCTCTAATCCTATTTGATATCCTGAACCCGTATTGTCACTGTCTTGTAATCTCAGACTCGCCCTCCCGCCACTTAGTGGCATCACTTGACACTGTCCTCCAATACATATTTTGAATATGGGAATATTCATACAATTCTAATGTATTTGATAAGGGTATTTCTCATTAAGTGTCAATAGGCTTTACAGTAAAATACTGTAACTACAGCACACACTCTATTTAAATTACATCTTCATTTGACACATCGTAATATGAACTTGGGAACCTTAGTGTTATCAGTTCAATAGCAAAGACAAAACACCAAAACTCCTTTACCTAACCACTAATATTTAATGAAGTGACCCATATAGTTCTCTTCGTCTTAAAGATTTTATCTCCTACACGGGGCTCAGCAAAACTAATCAACTATTCTTGAATGTCGTGGTTGATGATAGTTGTATGCAAAGTCCTAATAGAAAGGGCTTCTGAACTCAAATAAAGGCTAAAATAATTGGTAAACCACTCCTTATGGATCATTATAAGCTTCCGTGCTGACTCCCTGCCTAGGCAAACTCTTTCGTCTCTGTCTATCCTCTAACGTCTTCCCTTCATGCTGGAAGTTTGCTCACATTCAACCTGTCCCAAAGAAGGGTGACCGCTCTCAACCCTCCAACTATCGTCCAATTGCTCTTATCTCTTGTCTTTCTAAAGTTTTTGAAACTATTCTTGCTTCCAAATTTCTTAAGCATTTCTCTTCTCATAATCTGCTCTCAGATCGCCAGTATGGCTTCCTTAAGGGTCGCTCTACTGGTGATCTTCTTTCATATCTTACTAACTCTTGGTCATCCTCCTTTCGGGACTTCGGTGAGACTTTTTCTATTGCACTAGACATATCGAAAGCCTTCGATAGAGTCTGGCATAAATCTTTAATTTCTAAAACTACCCTCCTTCGGTTTCTATCCCTCCATCTGTGCCTTTGTCTCTAATTTCCTTTCCGGCCGTTCCATAGCCGCGGTTGTGGACGGCCATTGTTCACTTCCTCACTCTATAAACTCCGGTGTTCCTCAGGGCTCTGTCCTATCTCCTATTCTCTTTCTAATTTTTATAAATGATCTCCTTAACTGTACCTTAATTCCCATCCATTCATACGCAGACGACTCAACCTTGCACTACTCCATTAGTTTTTCAGAACGCCCCAGCCAGCAATCCCTCAACGACAAACGTAATGAAGCCATAGAACTCTTAAATTCTGATCTAAATACTATTTCCAATTGGGGCAGAGAAAACCTTGTTAACTTTAATGCTTCCAAAACCCAATTTCTCCATCTATCTACCCGTCAGGATCTCCCAGCGGACTATCCCTTATTCTTCAACAATACAAAAATCAACCCTTCATCTTCTCTCAATATTCTTGGTGTCTCTTTTTCTTCTGCTCTCATTTGGAAGGACCATATTACCAGTCTTGCTAAGGCAGCATCCCAGAAGCTGGGTGTGCTCAACCGCCTTAGGGGGTTCTTTTCCCCTGCACAGCTTCTTGCTCTGTACAGGGGCATAGTGCCGCCTTGTATTGAGTATTGTTCACATGTGTGGGGAGGTTCCTCTCACACTGCTCTCCTAGACAAAGTTGAAAGGAAGGCCTTTCGTATCATTAACTCCCGTCCACTCACCAACTCTCTGCAATCTCTCTCTCTCCGCCGCAATGTTGCATCTCTCTCGCTATTCTATCGCTACTATAATAATCAGTGTGTTCCTCAGAGCTATCCCAGTGCATACCACCTCCTTTACGTAGGGCACGTGGTACCCGTCTTGCAACTCAATCCCACCCCTACTCTGTGCAACTCTCCAACCCAAGAGTGAAACGTTACTCTCAAACTTTCTTCTACTCAACAGCTGAGCTCTGGAACTCTCTCCCAGAATCAGTCTTTCCCTCTTCCTATGACTTAAATTGCTTCAAACTCCGTGTGTCCAGGCATTTTGGCTCGAACGTCCCTTGATTTTGGCCCTGTCACTCTTTCAACTATGGGGGAGGCACTCGCTATAGGCAGTTATGCCTTTTGCCTCCCTCAATCACATAGAAAAAAAAAAAAAAAAAAAAAATTATACAAATTATAGCATACATTAGTTTCCACAAAACAATATTAACACATAATTATTACATTGAAGACAATAAGACTTAAACATTGCAGTTTCAGTTAAAAACTAAAACGCTCTATATAATTTTGTTCATGTCATGTAAATCTCAATATGTTTAATTAAGAAAGACTCGTTTTAATCAGAAATATAAAACTTGTTTTTATTATATATTTGCATTGTTTTCATTTGCAGGTGTACATACAGTATGTCAGTTTATCATGTGTATATTTTACTTTACAAACTGCCAAATGGACACAATACCAAATTGTACATTACCTACCATAATTGACATATTACAAGATGGAATATATATATATATATATATATATATAAAATATCTCTCACAGATACGCGTGAGCTAATAAATGTGTACGAGTGTCAACTACACTACAGTGATATATCACGCCGTGGTGTAGTGGATTACAGCATGGATACTCGTCCTGACTGTCGATGGTTTGAGTCCGGCTGGCAGTTTAAAACATAGGTATATGGTATATAAGACAAAACAGTGAACACTAAATTATATTGCTTAATCACAACTTGCGTCACTATTACCTTTTGCATTGAAGAGGAGTCATGAGCTTACGCAGACGCTCTAGTACAACTGGGAAAAATGGGAAGAGGTGGTATAGTTGATGCAAGTTCAACTGAAAATTTACTATGAATATATAGGATATATAATAATAAACAATGCAAGAATATATATATATACTGTATATATATATATATATATATATATATATATATATATATATATATATTAAGTTTGCATAGTATATAACACGTGTACATCGAATTACAGATATTGCTGTTGCTATGATAACAGTGGCATATGGGGAAACCGATTCACTGACTCTAGCTGTCTCTGGCACGGAAAGCGCCAGTTTTGACCTCTTGGTACTGGGTTTTAATAACGAGTTAAGCATCGGGAGTGTAGCCAGCAACTCGAATCCTCTAACCTGTCAGATAGCAGGTTATGAGACTGACAGATCACAGACTGTCAACTTTGTGCTGGTGAACTTTGATGGTTCCGCTTCTTTGTCGACGTATCAATATTCATTTGATTCAATCGCAGGTAATCTTGAGAGATGTATACCTTGCTTGTTGTCATTGTTTCTAAGTAAATTGTTGCAATATAATGATTATGTTTATATATGTTATATATAAATGTAAGGTTGTTTATACTACTTTTGATTATATTTTCATGAAAATATTTTTTGTTTTGCATTGTCTCTACTATGTAGTTATTTGTACCGAAATATAAATAGTTTAAATGTTGAATAATATGATAGAGCATCTATAATAGAGAATTATATATTATTAGCTATTCCCATTTTGGAATAATAATTGGTAATGACTATCATAAAGTTTTGTCATTCTCAGTTTGGTTAAACAAAGAACTGTTGCTCAGATACAGATGTGCGTGTTGGTTTTATAATCATGCTATTTGTATTTGGATCGAATCCAGATTTCGTTTTGAAATCTTTAAATATGAAAGTAGGCTGATACATATACTTCCTAAAGCTTCAATTTGTCATTTATCAATAGATATGATGGTCCTTTATAGTCTGTCATTTTCAAGTTTGGCTTTAATTAATGCAATTTTAATCAACGTAATTCAATACATATTACTCACTGCACAATCCATTATTAATAGTTCTAAGCGAACGTTTACGAGTTATCTACAACTATAACATACCTTAAACTGTCAATATGAATAGTGCTGGCATTACATTCCCTTATAGGTTATAATCTAATCACCACGAAGCTGACAGACTCAACCTTAGAGGCCTCATGGCTTCGGAGAGACTCAACTTCATCCCAGCTGACCATACCCGACGATTCAGGGGCCACTTTCACAACAACAGATGTGCAATGTATAGAAAGTGAAACCTGCTCTGGATACTTTCTTGGTGTTGATATTTGGACCTCACCAGTTACCCTTCTTTCAAGTCTTACAGACCCTCAAGTAGCAATTGTTAGCCAAGCACCAACTGATATTGGTACACAAGGTAAGTTATACTGTATATAACATTCATAAATAATAAACTCCAATATAGATTAACGAATGATAAACTTCTTTGGAACAAGATTGAAAAAGCTTAGCTTAGCTCCGGATATACAATATACTGTATATATATATATATATATATATATATATATATATATATATACTGTATAAATATATATATATATATATATGTATATATATTATATATATATATATATTATATATATATATATATATATATATATATATATATATATATATATATATATACATATATATGTATATATATATATATATTTTTTTTTTTTTTTTTTTTTTTGTATCAATGTATTATTATTTCGTGTTTATTTTTCCTTGGTTGACGATATACGAATATTGTACTCGGTGTGTGTGTGTGTGTTCGTGTGTGTATGTGTGTGTGTGGTTCGTTTGTCTTTGTGTGTGTTTGGGAATACTACGACACATAATAAGCCCATTACTCTACATTTTCAGCTTCAGAAGTTATTATGCACCGTATCATGAAAGTATTGGGAAGTGACGGACTAAATCAAGCAGGTAGCACCTACCTACAGGTTCAAGTTGAGTCAACAGTAGATATACCGGACATTAGTATAACTACTCTAATAGGCATACATATGGGCAAGATTGCGGATCAAATTATCTTTGAATTAGATGAACCGAACAACAATCTTGAAGCGAATACGTCAAAAGAACTAACCTTCACAGTATCAAGTTCTGTTCTGACTCCTGGTCAGGATACTACTCTGTTGGTTCGTATGAGTCACACGAATGGCTCAATACTTGGATATGGAGAAACTTCATTAATCATTAAAGGTACAAATACCTCTCTATGTTTTATATTGAATGTGAAGATGCTATAGTTATTCATCTTACAACAAATGTAAATACAAACACTGTAGAGTAATAATAAATGCTGCAATGTACTTTGGTCAAAGGTGTTCATGCAATAGCCTACATAGAGTTAAATTCAAAAGTTACAATGCAGAAGAGTTATATATTCGATTTATATTTGTATATATGTTTTTAATAAACTTAGGTAAGCGCTAACGTTATGTGTACTAACGTTTTCTTTTACTTTTCCCAGATTTCTCTTCCACGTCAGTAGCAAAAGTCGGGGGAAATACAGAATCCAATATTACCAATTCACTGAGAATAGAAGATTGCCAACCGGGACTATCAGTGAATAACAAAAAATGCTCCAGTACCTCTCCCTACACTGAATACTACCTCCACTACGCTGATGCCTCCCTGAACCCGGTACTGGTGTGTTACGGAGACAGTGGCTCCCCTACTGATGTCCAGCAGTGTGACCAAACCCAAACACTCTCAGTCTCTCAAGGCAAGGGTTTCTTACACAATCATTTAAGGGAGTCCACCTCGCTTTTTTTCTCTTTATCTCCATCTCTCTTTGGCTTGTATCCATTCAGCCCCATTCAGCATACTGTTTTAAGACGTTTACCCCCATCCAGGTGTCAATATTTTCCTGGCGAGCGGTAGCGATCCAGCATATATATTTTTTTTTTGACAGCAAGCTAAATTTGTACATTTTTCGATAGAAAAATGTCTCCGGCGAAGTCAGATTTGTCCATACAATATTGCTGGCTCGCTATCGCTCGCCAGGAAGAAATCGACACCTGGATGGGGAAAAAAGTCCAAAAACAGTTGGCTGTATGGGGCCGAATGGATACAAACCAGGGAAAGAGAGAAAAGGAGAAAACAAAAATAGCGACCCCCCCTTAACTGTATTTATTCCCACGGTGGTGTTTTTTAATGCAATATATTAGCTTGACGCTTATAAGAAATTTGTTTTAATGAAATACATTAGTTTGGTGCTTATAAGATAATTTTTGATACTCCCCAATGCAATTTATTTGAAAGCAAAACAAAATATGATGATAAATATATACCGGTACATAAATAAATACAATTTGTCAACAATAATTACAATAAAATTCCTCAACAAACCCCCAGAACAGCGGATCAGCTAACGGTAACTCTAATGGGAGAGGGGTTGCCCCCCATCCCACCCACACCCAACCCCTTACATTGGATCCCATAAGTTTGGCGTTAATATGACAATTTGCCTCGTACGGCTGTAGATTTTTATGAGCGATAGCGAGCCCACAAATTAAGGGGAAACTGGCCTTTATCCGAGAAATGTATACATTTAGCTTGAAGGGCGCATTATTTTGGCTTGATGTTGGTCTGGGAACTCGGTTTGTTTTTAGCTTAGGCAGAAATCTAAGTATATATTCCTTGAAAAATGACAAACCCAAGCACACTCCTCAATCATAATGAAACAAAAACACCGCAATAATTTATATTTTTGTACTCATGGTTGTGCCACGTTCAAGCAATTTAGTTCTAGTTTCTCCCCTCAGCTAAAATGAAGCTGAAAAAAACTAATAATCCCACCCCAACAGAGTGGCTTTTCCGAGTAGGTTTTCAGTTTGCTCTCTAGACCTCCATCAAGCTTAAACAAATATCCCCAATGTCCCCCCCCCCCCCCCTTCCCCCTTTCTAGATATTTTTGTTATTATTTATTTTGTTTTGCTTTTCGGTTGAAATATGTGCCGGCGAAGGACGGTTCCTCCTGAATTGTGTGCTTATCAGGAAATTATCGGCACCTAAATGGCACGAAATGTCTTAATATTGACAAAGAAATGGGGTGAAAGGTATTATAATTGCCAAACTAATGCCAAGCTAAATTTCAAAACCAATGCGGGAGAAGGGGTTCCAGAAAAAACATTCCCTTAACCCTTTGAGTACCAGCGACGTGTTATATTATATTCTAGCCATATTTAGACGATATTATGCAGCTTAGGAAGGATCAGTGGTAGTTAAAAGGGTTGGTTGGGATAGTTTGAAGCCTTTATGTTACTAGAGGTCCTTCCTAAGCTGAATACAATCATCTAATGGTTGCAACAATGTGATAAAAAAGAACGTCCCTGGTACTGCATGGGTTAATACTACTGTAAACACGCTGGCAAACGTTCTCTCTTTAGGCCAACGTCTGCAGAAATAATACCTAGAGGAAAGAAACGGTAAATGAAAGCTAAAGTAGATAGTTAATAATGTTAGCTACGCCATTAACACTAGCCCATCCGACGTTTGCGGGATTAATGTGGTGTTTTTGTTCAATTATTGTTTAGGGGTTTGATTGGTTAAGCCATTTTCGAGTAATAATCTTTCAGTTTTCCCCCTATACGAAAATTAAGTCTTCCCAGTCCCCCTTCAAGCTGCAATGCGTCTCCCAGGCCCTTTTCAAGCTAGATTTATACATTGGTGTTGGTAGAAAAAGTGTCCCAGCCGAAGGCCGGTTTCCCAAAATGTACATGCTTGCTATCGCTCGCCTTTAAATGATCCACACCTGAAAGGGGCGAAATGTCTTTAGTCGCTAAACTAATGGATAAAAACGTCTCAATATCACCAAACTAATGGGGGGAAAACAGTGGGGATTGAGGGAGGGAACAACCTTCCCCCCTCTCATTAGATAGGGTTATCGATATATTAATAAACTAAACATTCACATGCTTTTTGTGGTATGATGTTATGTATGTAGTATATATTGATATAATATATGTAATATATATCGTATATGATATATATAATATATATCGTATATACAGTATACTGCATATCAATCACAAATCAACATGAAACTTAAAGAGCTTTATGTTGAGTGTTTCAAGCTTTTTTATGTGAATGGAGGAGAGAAAAAATGCAAATCTGCCAGTAACAAGTGAGAGAGTTAACTGGATTACTTTCTGTGTACGTGAGGCACAAATAGAAAAAAGTGAAGGAAGCCAGGTAAATGAAACAGGTGTTCCAGCAACTCCTTATCATATGCTTATGTGGTCTACCCTAGGTACTGCCCTGCTCGATTGTTGCCATATATAATCTCCCCATACTCTTACTCCTAAGTTACAATCCTGTCTGATTTTACGTTAATTAATTATAAAGATATTTATCTTATGCATACATGGTGCACAAATGTTAACCAAGATTTTGTAAAACTGATAGAAATGACGAACGCAGGCGCCATCCTCACCCGATTGCTGTCATCAAGTCCCACGCTGGAGATAACGAACTACTCGTCAACATCGCCAGGTGAAATAGTCTACTATAATCCTGTGCCTCCATCTAATGAGCCAACTGTAGAGGAGGTAATAAGGTGTGAAGTGGAGGGCGACAATTGCAAAGCAAGCGTAATAAGTGAAGCAATTAACAACATGGACGATGTGTTCAACATTCTGGCTGTTGATCTCAATGCTGACATCAAGTCGCTTGATTTCCCATTTGAGGGTGAGTGTGGCATAATATTATTACTGTTATTGATAACCTGCATGCATATTATATATTTAGATAATTCATCGACTATCAGGCAGCCCTGATATAATCACAGCTAGAAATGCACTCCTCACATGATCAATGCCCATGGCAAGATATCACCTCTTAAGGGGACAGTGGTTATGTTTTGGGGTCTATTTACTGTATATACAGTATATTTATTTACTTTTTAGTTTCCTCGCTAGACCTTCATGAAACTTAAAAAAACACTCGTTAGACCCTCCTTCAAGATTAATTTGTACATTTTTTCGATAGAAAAATGTCCAGGCCGATGGCCGGATTTTTCCTCAAATTACAGGCTAACTATCGCTCGCCAGGAAAAAATCGACACCTGAATAGCACGAAAGGTCTTGATATTGATATAGAAATGGAACGAAAGGTGTAATAATCGAAAACTAATGGGGCAAACGTATTAAGATCTGAAAACTAATGGGGCTGAGGGAAAAGGGGGACCAGAAAAGCGAACCATCTTCCCTAAAGTCAAACAGGCGAGAAGCACAAGTTGACAGAGGATCTGCTCAAAATCAATGATGTGTTTAAGAAGCCTTAGGTCTATGCATGCATGAAAGACATACATACACGTTTGAGCCCTAATGGCCTGGTTGAAATAGTTGCGCCTGTTTCAGACTACCGGGTGTCAGTACAACAGATCACCATTGACGCCCTCCAGGTGCTGTGGTCGGCCCGGGACAACACCATCTACCAGTGTGACTTACCCAAGAACTCCAGCACCGCCTGGGACCACGACACTGTCAACTGTGGGGACCAGGAGCCATGTGTCATATTCTTTATTCAAATGGAACCGACAACCGATACTCTACTGGCCACCATCAGGAAGTACAGTACCGACACAGACTTGAGAAATGTTGTCGGAAGGGAATTCAAATTGGAAACAGAAGTCGAAAGTAAGTTCTTCATTATAGTCTACTGGCATGGCAAAGATGATTGATTAGTGCTTTAGAGGCTGAGTTGAATATCAAGACATTTTTGGCGACCATTTCGAAATATATTCTAAATTGTAAAATTGTTATTTGTTAATTTTCTTTTATTATTTATTCGTTATTTCATTATTTATTGAAATGTTGCCTAGTGCATTAATGACGACAACAACTCTAGAATTTCCTGACCATTAGGAGAGATAACAACACAAGGCTAATGAATCAATACTTCGAAAATTTGTTAAAAAAAAAGTCCTCTTTGTGTTGAGCTGTCTTTGATGTTAGTACCATGACATTTATAGTACTTTGCATTTATATGAAATTGTTCACATCATATAGGTACAGTGGTATTGTATGTGGGGTTTTTATTATCAATGTAGGATCGTATAAAATTGCATGGTTGACTAGTGATTGTATCTGCATAAGAATAGAGAAGACCATCAAAATCAAGATACTACACATAAGTCAGAAGTCTGTTCCCAAGGGTGTTAAACAGATTCCGAGTCATAGGAAGAAGAAGGGTGGCCTGAGGAAGCTTATGTCATTATAATTTATAATATAAAAGAGGTGAATGTGTGTTGAAAGGATTGTGCCACTTTTTTCTGTAGGGTTACGGCATGTAATCGTAAAGAGAACTAACGAGGAAAAATAATTAGGAAAAAAATGTATTTTTCATCTTTTGGAGGAGAGGTCTATTTGTTAAATACAACACATGGGAACATTACTCAATACCATTCCAATTTATACTAAAATTGGTCGAATGCTGTAAACTTGCAAGAAACTGAAAATTACGAAATGTGTGCATAGGATGTACTAGTTCAAGTATTGTGTATACAAATGTTTTTGTCTCTAAATAGTGCTCACCAATTTAAAAGTGTCTACCTGTCAATATAGGGTCATAACTCCATGAAAAGGTGGCCAAGGAGTGACTCATCTATCTTACCATTATTTAATTCATACTAGTATATAATAATACGTACGGTGAAGTGTGTATTGCGCTATTGAAATTGGTTAACACCTTATTAGCGGCCTAGGCGGTTTATTTATATGTACCGCCCAGCGGGGTGTTTTTAGCCAAAATAGGGCTGTTTACGTGATCATTTTCATGCCTAAATAAGACCCAGAACGTAAAACAAGTATCTATCCCTGAAAGGGCATAAACAGAGCTTTCGAATGACACCATAACGATCCTTTTATGATGGCTAGTTTTCTTGCAACAACCGTGCAACGCGAGTGCAAAAAGCATGTAATTAGGCACTTTCCCCATACAATTCCGTATATAGCGAGTGAGAGAGGGAGGGAGGAGGTGGGATTCGTGTCAGTAGGTTCGCCGCGGTGGTCTGGAGCAGTCATACGCTCACTACTCTCCTGCCACCACTTGTCTCTCTCTCTCAGCAACATTACGTGCTGAAATTGCCACACGACCTATGTCGAGCGCCGCCACATAGTCCAGCTTTATTTAACTCGACTTATGTTGCGCCCCGACAGTTAAGGGTTAATTAATACATATTATACATCTCCTTAAATACTATGACTTTACTTAATAATTTATTAAAAAAGTATCATAGCTAATTATCTTGCTTCCAACTCTCATAGCCCCATCTCGAAATGCCACACTGCGCCTGTATGTGAGTGACCAGACAACCCTGCTGGAGGTGTGCCCGGACCAGCCCCTACAGACCAACCTCAACTACACTCTGGCCGTGGTTGACATGTTGGGCCACCACCTCACCAGTGACTCCTACACGGAATCCTGCTTCTCCCCGCTGGATGTGGCTGCCCTGTGGACTGACAAACTCCGAGTCATGGTCTACAGCAACAGTCTCCACCAAGACTCCCACCAGATGGCTCATGTCCCACTCAGCACTGACGTATATCTTCTCGGTAAGAATAAGGAAAGGAAATCGAACACTTGCGAGTATACATCGATATTTAGCAGAATTATATATACAGTATATATATATATATATATATATATATATATATATATATATTATATATATATATATATATATATATATATAATTTATATATATATATTATATATATATATATATATACCGATATATATATATATATATATATATATATATATATATACAGTATATACAGTACATACTGTGTATATATATATATATATATATATATATATATATATATATATACAGGGTGTCCCAAGAGGAAAGGGCATAACTTTGGGAAATGATAGAACAAAATATTCTAAGCCTAAAATCTTCTATAAGAAATATTCCAAATCTCAACCGGTATCGAAATATTGCATGTTGAAAATGGTATTTTCTTCAGTATTTCCCCATAAGGCTGGCCTAGCTGTCCTAGTGCCTACCACACCTCTATCTTTCTGCACTTATTTTACCATGTTATTATAAAGATACTATAATTCTGTAAGTTGCAAAATGATTATAGACATATTAGCTCACTTTGGACCAGTTAGAAATTATTTGAGATGGGAGAGTCCATTACAGTAATGCGGGGGAGGACACTAACTTAAACTTTCATTATCTTTATAACGGTTGAGATTTGGACATATTATGCTTAGAATTCGTTGTTCTATCATTTCCCAAAGTTATGCCCTTTCCTCCTGGGACACCCTGTATATATATATATATATATATATATATATGCTATTCCTCCCTCTCCATCCCCTCTCTTCTACTTATGCCTAAAATCCTAATCTCTTCTAAATATGTATTTTCTACCCTCTCTGGTTTTAATACTAAGAAAGCGTACAGTGCAGACGGTGTTCCTCCTGTTATACTAAAAAATTGTGCTTCCGTGCTGACTCCCTACCTAGGCAAACTCTTTCGTCTCTGTATCTCCTCCAACGTCTTCCCTTCTTGCTCTCATTCAACCTGTCCCAAAGAAGGGTGACCGCTCTCAATCCTCCAACTATCGTCCAATCGCTCTTATCTCTTGTATCTCTAAAGTTTTTGAAACTATTCTTGCTTCCAAATTTCTTAAGTATGTCTCTTCTCATGATCTACTCTCAGATTGCCAGTATGGCTTTAAAGGTCACTCTACTGGTGATCTTCTTTCATATCATACTAACTCTTGGTCATCCTCCTTTCGGGACTTCGGTGAGACCTTTTCTATTGCACTAGACATATCGAAGGCCTTCATAGAGTCTGGCATAAATCTTTATTTCCTAAACTACTCTACTTAGGTTTCTATCCCTCCATCGGTGCCTTTGTCTCTAATTTCCTTTCCGGATGTTCCATAGTTGCGGTTGTGGATGGCCATTACTCACTTCATCATCCTATCAGCTCCGGTGTTCCTCAGGGCTCTGTCCTATCTCCCATTCTCTTTCTAATTTTCATAAATGATCTTCTCAACTGTACCTTCAGTCCCTTCCATTCATACGCAGACGACTCTACCTTACACTACTCATTTAGTTTTCCAGAACGCCCCAGCCAGCAATCCCTCAAAAACAAACTTAATGAAGCCATACAACACTTATCTTCTGATCTAATTACCATTACCAATTGGGGCAGAAAAAACCTTGTTGCCTTTAATGCTTCCAAAACCCAACTTCTCCATCTTACTATCCATCGGGAACTCCCAGAGGACTATCTCTTATACTTCAACAATACAAAAATCAATCCTTCATCTTCTCTCAATATTCTCAGTGTCTCTTTCTCTTTTGCCCTCTCTTGGAAGGACCATATTACCAGTGTTGCTAAGGCAGCCTCCCAGAAGCTGGGTGTGCTCAACCGCCTCAAGGGGTTCTTTACCCCAGCACAGCTTCTTGCTCTGTACAAGGGCACAGTGCATCCTTGTTTTGAGTATTGTTCACATGTGTGGGGAGGATCCTCTCACACCGCACTCCTAGACAAAGTAGAAAGGAAAACCTTTCGTATCATTAACTTCTGTCCACTCACCAACTCTGTGCAACCTCTCTCTCTTCGCCGCAATGTTGCATTTCTCACGCTATTCTATCGCTACTACAATAATCAGTGTTCCTCAGGGCTCTCCCAGTGTATACCACCTCCTCTACATAGGGTATGTAGTACCCGTCTTGCAACACAATCCCACCCTTACTCTGTGCAACTCTCCAACTCAAAAGTGAAACGATACTCCCAATCCTTCTTCTATTCAACAGGTAAGACATTTTGGCTCAAACGTTCCTTGATTTTGGCCCTGTCACTCTTTCAACACTGGGGAAGGCACTCGTCACAGGCAGTTCTGCCTTTTGTCTCCCTCACTCACATAGAAAACAAAATATATATATACAGTATATATATACAGTATAAATATATACTGTATAATTATATATATATATATATATATATATATATATATATATGTATATATGTATATATATATATATATATATATAGCTATTATTATTGGGAATATGAGTTGCAAAAAATAGTTGTATGAAGATAATTATTATACTCCATTCAAATTATTTGCAACAAAACTAAAGCCTAGTGTGGACACACATGCCCGAGTCCGAGCCCAAATGTCCACGACTCCACAGTCGTGGACACTTGGGCAAAAATGAGCTCGAGTGTACAAAATTCCACGAGTGTACACGAGTGTCCACGGGTCACGATGAGTAGCCACGAGTGCATGGCGAGTGCACTCGTGGACACTCAAGTCACGGTACTCCACTAGTCACTACGAGTGTGCTGCAAGTGTACTGAGAGTGGGGGAAATTTTTAAAATGTAATGGTCATTTTCGGATCACGAGTAGCTACGAGTAGTTACGAGTCACTACGAGTATTAACGAGTCATTGAGAGTTACCACCAGTAGTGACTCGTGGACACTCGTGATAACTCGTGCAGTTTTTGACCAGTTGTTTTTGTTCGCGAGTTGCCCCGAGTGTTCACGAGTCATTTACAAGTAGTTACGAGTACTTACAAGTCACTACGAGTATTCATGAGTCACTACGAGTCACTGAGAATTACCAAGAGTATCTTGAGGTTGAGATGACTCGGGCCCAGATTATCTTGTAAGGATTAACATTTGGCTCCCCGAGCCAAGTTCCCATAAGTATCCATGAGTCTCCCACGACGTTGCCCGAGTTCCCACGAGTTCCCTTGACAATGCCCAAGTCATTACGTGAGTCCCCGCGACTGTGGACTCGTGGAAACTCGGGCTCGGACTAGGACATGTGTAAACCAAGCTTAACCTTCAATTTATGATTGCGAATGGACATGATTGGTTGGTGATGGTGAGTTAACCCTCTCACATCCTGACGCGATTTTTGAGCCTATTAGGGATACTTTAAAGCCTTTGTTACCGTCAGGGGTATATATAAACCTTTAGTTTGTTTACTTCAACCTCTGCAGTTGTCTTTGAGTTAGCTGTGGGCAGAAAACTAATTTTGGAGAGGTAATTAAAACAGTGAGAGTAATCTATATCTTATTGCTCATCTGGCAACCTCTGCGTCCTATGGTCGTGAGAGGGTTAAGTGACATTTGAAGTTAAATAATGAAGAACTTGAAGAACTTTCATCTAAACATGATAAGTTTAGATTTAGGAAAGATATAGAAAAACACTGGTTTGGAAATAGCTGAGTTGTTAACATGTGGAATGGACTGCCCAGAGCAGTGATTAGCTCAGGAACAGATGAGAGCTTTAAGCGTAAGTTGGATTCCCATATGGATGATATGAACTGGGTGTGAATGGGAGCTGCCTCGTGTGGGCCACATGGCCTTATGCAGTTTCCCGTGATCTTATGTTCTTAGGTTCTTATGTTCTAAAAGATGAAAGTTCATTAAACCAAACATGGCTAAACTTGAGTGGAATAAGGTAACTAGTGCAACTGAACTGGGTATACTGCAGTTATATTGTGTGATTTAAGAGTTTTTTGCTTAGGGGTAACGCACTGGAAGGATATTGCATAACAGTTCGATCAATTATACGAGCCATGTTGAATGATAACTATTTTTAAATAATTTCATACTCCACAACAGCTACTGTATTTGATTGCCTTTTATATCAACAATGTCAGTCATTTTAATTGAAATCGTTGTTCTTCAAGAGATTACGATAATATTATTATTTATTATTATTTACAGATTCCAGTAGTCGATCAGCTCAGTCACTCCACATATCCCAAATAAGCGGGCAGACTGTCAGAGCTTCGTGGCACAACATGAACTCAATGAGTGTGACGTATCAGGTGGAGGCGGCTGGTAAGACCATGGATGTGATATGTGAGGCCAGAAAGGACTGTGATGCTTACATTCACCTTGATGACATACCCAAAGTCCTCAACATCAGCCTCACGGAGAACAACCAGGGCACGGTGCAAGTTGTCAATACCGAGATCAATCTATCCAATATCTCGGGTTAGTCCTCAGTATTTGTCTTGGGCCAACTGTGTGTCTCTCTAGTGTTTACTCCGGTGTATATCATTCATTATGATCCTTATTAGTAGTATCACATAAATTTGTCTAGGGAATTTTACTACTTTGTGCATTCAACAACAACATTCTGCTTATAAACTGTTAACCCTTTCATTATAAGAGGTCGTTTGTTGTCGGATTGATAATTCACCCGTTGAATCAAAGTATTGTGAAACTATATGGAAACTATTTGATCCCCGCTAGATGGCTACGTTACAGGGATGTAGACAGGAATGCATTATAGCACCTTCACTTTTAACACTAGAGTGAACTAGCTACTGAACTGAATAGTCAGACAGAGTTGCCATGAAACATCTGGTATCAATATCAGGAGAAATCAGAGCCAGGAGATCTAAAGATATTTTGTACTATGATTACAGTTTAAGCATTGAGTAACTTGTTGAATACCGCAATAATGCATGTGGAGAGAACATCAAGGTCATGGATAAATTCACTAATTTTGTTAGTGAAATCAATATAATTGATGGATCGGGTCACAACATAAATTTACACTTTGGCATACCTCTCTGAATATTGATTCTCTTAACAACAGTATATGGCAATGTTAAGCCGGTATCACACGAGAGATTTTATAGTCAACATTCGATAATCAACATTTTTCTGGCGTCATTTCTGGAGAATTTTGCAGTGGTATCGGAAACTAGACTGATGATAGATGAATTTAGGTAGCAGAAATATTATAAATGTTAACTTCATAAGTTAACTTCATTGACCAGTGTCAAGCATAAATGTTGAGGGAAAAACTGCTCGTGTGATACCGGCTTTAAGTCTCTATGCAGGAGGATCGGTATCAAATCTTCAAGGTGCTGGTGCTTCTTGTCTTGCCACGGAAACTTAACAGTGACTTATGGAGAGGATTTGACTATTTGGGTACGAAATGCATCCGAAAGATTATTGGCTACCACAGATATGACCACATACCAAACAGGCACCAATCGAGCGGGGCAGTATCTAGGGGAGGCCACAAAGGTATATGATAATGAGTTCTGGAACTCCTGTTTCATTTGCCTGGCTTCCCCAACTATTTCTATGTGTGCCTTACCTACACAGAGAGTAATCCAGCTAACTCTCGCAAACACCTCCTCCTCCTACTAATTTCACTACATTTAACAAGCACACCCCACTTCTTTCCAGCACACCTAAATTACCTCTAACGTAGCTTGATTTTGGCTCTATCACTTGTTCAACATTGAGGGACACTTGTTACAGGTGGCTTTGCCTTTTGTCTCCTCTTTGAAAATTAATATAGCAATAGCATACATAATGAATGGGTGGCTTGTGAGTGGTATAGTGGGACAATGGGTATGTATTGTCTCTCTGAAGTTAAGGCTGCTCATATTGTACTTTTTAGTGAGTGACAACCCCGAGTGGAAAAGACCTGGCAGAATACAACAGAACTCATAGTGGAGGAAATTCCCAAAATGGTATACTTGAGATGGGAAGACATACAGGAAGATGGGGTCAGCAATGTGCAGTCACCGTATAGGCCCGATTGATTGATTAAATATGGTATACCCTCTTGAACATTAGCCTATATACCTAAAAAACGACTAGAGAAATAGAGCTGATATGGTTTATCGTTTTGAAAGGGTCAGCCAGGGAATAGGTGTGGAAATGCACAGCTCATTTGTTCTAGCCTTTTAAAAGTTACAGAGGTTAGGAGTCACGATTTCTGGACTACGTATTTGGAACAGAGTATAGTATATCCATAAGTAGCTTTTTTATTTTAATATGTATTAGGTATTACACTTGTACTTAATAAAGGTATTATATACTAGTACTCCCTTCAGTCGAGGTATTACACTTGTACTGATTAACTTCAATATTATATTAGTACTCCCTTCAATCGAGATATTACACTTGTACTGATTAGTTTCACTTTAAAATAGTCTTACCTGCAATCAAGGTAAGGCGCGTATATTTCTTTTAAAATGCGTGACGTGGTATATTATTCAGTATTTATTTTCTCACGGGTTAATTATTATATTTATTATCTTTCACTTTGCACGAATATATAGAACTTTAATATAAGTACTTCCCTAAATTAGATGGGCATCACTAGTACTTAGATTATGTTTCAATTACATAAATTAGATATTATATATTCACTCGCATACTTCCTTTTATATAAGGCACGTCACTAGTACTTTTATTCTTTATATGATTAAATATTTCTGGCGTCAACACTAAGTACTTATATTTATAATAGATTATCACAAGTACTTCTTATGCATTTTCAATAGCATATAAAGGGGATATAAAGATTTTAAAAAGTACTTCCTTTTATCAATAAGGTAGGGTACAATTAATTATGAGGGATTTCACTATAAATTATCTAGGAGCACTCTGTAGTCTTCTGGTGAGGATCTGGGCCGTGGTGGTTGTCCTGACGTGGCTGGTTGACAGTAGTTGGAGACTCAAACTCTTGGGTGTTGGGTCTTGAATAATACATACATTATACTAGTGCATTTGTATAGTCAATCGAGCTAACGTAGGAGAGGACTCACTAACTGCTCTGATCGTTATAAGAGTTTTGATGCAGAACTTCCATTACTCTTAGTGTTGGGTCTTAAATTTCGTGTGCAATATGCCAGTGCATCTGCAACACGTTATCGAACTAACGTAAGAGATTGTTTGTGACGCAACGTCTCTTAACTGTTCTCACTGTTATAAGAGTCTTTCAGAACTGGGTTTTGATGAGGACATTTTGGCCTTTGCCTATATCGTGTCCCAGAGCAAATGCCTGGGCTTCCGTATCGGAGGGACTCTTTTGTCTCACAGAGCCCTTGTCTAATTAATGTCCAGCCAGTGCATGAACTATTAATAAACGGGGGTGGTTTGTTACTAATAGAGCGCTTGACAAATCAGCATTCTTTATTAATAACAACGCCGGATCGAGGCAGAGGAATGGATATTAGCCTCCAGTAAGGTCTAATGACAAATTCCTTTGATGAACCACAATGTTAAATACGATTAGAGTAAGGCTTCATTACCAGTGCAATTAGGGTTTTACTCCAATATTAAAAGGGTCCAAAATCTTCCAGCTATTTGATATCTTCCAGTGAGAGATAACCAAGAGCTTTCCAACTGTAATGATCTTTGAATTGTCCGCGGTGGTCATACCTTTTGTTGGGTTGTTCCGGCCGGTCCGCCTTAGGTTAATAAGAGCACAGGTACGGGAGGGATTTCTTGGGGTACTTGGGGTAGTCCCTCCTGGCTTCACGGTCATGGCGATGATGCTGCCTCGATGTAGAATGGCGATTGGAAGTATGATGTTTGTGGTACCTTTTCTTGTGTTGTCTTTCCTTGCCATCTTTTCTTTTCTGTTGTGCCTTGGGATTGTCGATGGTGATGAATAAATTTTTCCCGGGTGTTGGAGGACGTGCCACATCTATTGCAGCGACTCTTGCACATATTGATGAGTTGGTGGTTGTTTCCTTTTGGTTTGGTGGTGTGGTAGGTAGTGCAGGAAAATTATGGCCCCACTGTCTTCACAACTCTCAGGAGAAAAAAAAATAGAAAATAAGAATGATGAAAAAGGTAAAGTCAGAACTGGCTTTACCTTTTTCATCAAACAATATAATCCATGAATATCTTCCACATCTGAAGCATGTTAGGATGGCTTGCGATGTTCATGTTATTCATGTTTTTAGAAAGGGCTACCGAATCTATTACCAACCCATTTTGCATTCTTGTTTAACATGTTATTCAATAGACTTGATGGGGTCTATTGTACGTTATCTTTACTGAAAAGTTGTAACATGCAATCATGACAATAATTCGACAAAATTTATGTAGCTGAGGTACACAATATTATGATCTTAGTACTCACATACCAACGTTACAAACCTTGTTTGGTAAATGCTGTATTGTTTTAGCTCTATGGCAGCTGAATGAAATCTTTTTGTAGCCAGTTCTAAGCGAAAGGAAAACAAATAGTGTTTACTGCAGTTGCATGAATAAACCAGGCAATGAAAATAATCAGCACATCTTATCTTCACCTGGGGGTAGTGCATGGGGTCATCGATGTCAAGGTATAATGTGTAACCCAGTATATAAAGAATGGGACATACTTCACTTTGTACAATAACCTCAAAGTAGCAAAATAAGTAGCTTCAAGACAAAAACAAAAACAAGAACTCCCAGATTCTGTCACTGCGTTCTAGATACCATTAAGGTATATGGTGAAGTCTTGTTTGTACAGAGGAAATTTTGGATCTCCTCTGATTCATATGCCTTTGAATAACTTTACATTTGTACACCACGATGTTATAGTGGTATATACAGTATATTGTTCAGATTTATGTTGTTAATAAGGTGTGGTGGACCTCTGTTGGTCACACTCAGTAATTGGTATATATATTTGGGTGACAAATCCAATTATATAAATATATTTCACTTATTTGTTATCATTTATGGCTTAAAATGGAGAGTTAATTTTAAAGTTATTTTAACAGTATGTCTCTGAGATTAGCTTAGTTATTTAGGTGGCTTACATGCATTTCAATAATACTGTAATTATATAATATTATAATATAACAAACAGTTTTAACTGAATGATGTTTATGTAACTTGGTTTTCAGAAATGATTTACCAGATGATATTGAGATATTTATGTTATTTGTTTTCTTTCATTTTTACTAATTTGACCATGTAATATAATAGGTTGCTATATTTGCTAAACTCTGTTATGATGGTACAAAACCATATCGTCGGACAATAGACTAGATTATAACATCCTGTTTATATTGGGATTATGTCAGTTAGCCAGTCAGTCAGTAGCCATCCCGTATTCCCACAACGGGTAGGGAGGATCAGCAAGAGACACAAGAAAGGAAAAAGAGGTGACAGGAGAATAACACATGTAACAGTTTGCCCACAAAAAGCAAGCACACAAGAATTCAGAAGCACCAATCACCCATATGTAGCTTCATGATAATCCAGCTGAAATGTGCTCGTATGACATAGGTTTACGCACATAGATAACAACAAATCTGTATTGCTTGTGAATATGATAGCTGCATAGTTTTAGTACATGTTGATTATTTATCCAAATATGAGCAAATGAGTTGACATATTCCTATATAAATTTGTAATTGAAATAATAAGTTTGTTAATAGTTTTATAGAGTATTATTATTATTTGTTTTCAAACTAGTAGGGGACTAGTATTTAGACACTAGTCTAAAGATTATATTTATTTATATAAATATTTTCTTTAGGAGCATAATTATGCTTTCATTAATTTCGTTGGGAAGTGTTTGGTTGGTGTTGGGAGTGAAATTTATAAATTAGATTATTCCTAAAGGTTCAGGTACATTTGATAGTGAAGTCGGTCCATAGAGATTTGTACCCCATATATTGTGTTTTCCTTTCACTTATAACCTTGGGCTATTCAGTGTGTAGTTGGTTTGAGTACACGATTAGCTTGATATCCAGTATTCTATAAATGTATATATAATCGTAGTCATATGCTTAAACTTTAACTGTCTTGATGGTATAATGGTTTGAGTGTTTAGGATCTTTATGTGGTAACCCAGGTTCAAATCCTGGGTGGATCATATACTTTCATTAATTTCATTGTAAGTTGTTTGGTGTTGGGAATGAAATTGATAAAATAGATTATTATTATTAATTCACTAATATATTATATAAAGATATTAGAATATTTGAATTTATTATTGAATGTACTTTTATTATATTACTCACATACTGCAATATTCACTGTATCACTGTAGTTTTATTTTCCTAGAGACTATGGCATCCGCGTGTACAAATCCGCTCGTTTATGATTTATGAGAGGGAGAGGTTGGGATCTGGATTTCGAGGTTCCTTATAATGAATAGACTATAGTAATACCGCCATCATCATCATTAACACTTTCAGTAACATGGATTCCTTTTCACATTATTCTGGGTAACAATGGACGATTATATTGTACATTAGATAGGACCTCTGACAATCAAAGGAGTAAAAGTAGTCTGCCTTAACCTTTCTGGCTCCCACAGACCACTTAACCCACAAATGGCGACCGTCCTCAATAGAGGTTTTTCTGGTGCACTGCGACCGTCCTCAATAGATCCAGAGTATAAAAAAAAACTTAGAAAACACCCCAGTGGCACTCAAAACAAAGAAATTTGTGATTAGGTGAGATAATTCCCCTCCATTACTTGCTACCACTCCTACATATGTGTCCTTCCCCTCCTTTTCCCCCCTCCTCAATTATCATATATTTTTCCACTTATTCCTTCTTTAATCGGGTAATTTTTGGCACGAATTTCCCCCTCCTGGTCTCTTGAACACGGTTGAGTCATCTAGAGATCCTTGCAACACAGAGACTTCTAGTGTCAGGCCTCAGTGTTGCTTCTGAGTTGGGAGAGGGTGGATGTACGCTCCCCCTGCTATCGCCTCTTGATGGACCGGTCGGTAATAATACGTCTTTTTCGCCCCCCAAATACTATTCCCACTTCTTTTATTGCTCTTAAATGTTCATATGTTCATATGTTCATATGTTCATATTAAAAGCAAAATAGGCACATATGGATAAGTAATAATTATATGCATGTTACATGTGACAATTTTCGTCATAATAGAACCAAATATCTTCGCTTGACGGGAGGGTTTGAACTACCATGGCTACTCAGTTTATGAGTTAAGGGCTTTAGTTCTGGACTCACTTCTCCTTCATGTTTAGCCCCATTAGTTTTGATATTGCAAAATGTTCCCCTCATTAGTTTTGCAATTGTAAGACCTGTCATCTTTGCCCCATTTCTGTCAGTTTTAAGACCTTTCATACATACATACACATACATCAAATTTTAAGACTGAGTGTTCCACACAAGTGCAGTTTCAGTCTCTTGTCCTAATATAAGTGTCGATTGTTTCCTGGTGAGTGTGATAGCGAGCCTTTAATTTAGGAGGGAACCGACCTTCGGCCAGAACATTTTGCTTTCAAACAATATTAAATTTTCATTCACTCTGTATTTTCTGAATCTGGTCGGCCATCAGTCAAGGTTACTCACAGTGTTAGGGTTTTCTGCGGAAAAGTATATACACGATATATACTAATGGCACTGCACATACTACTGTACTCCTGTGTATCTTTGGGAATTATGTGAAATGTGACAATCCAATGCTTCTACACATATTATCTTCTGCAAACAAAGCAGTGTGATCCATATGATTTGGAGCCATATTTGTATCTGCCACCAAGCCCCCTACCGACTAGAGCCGGTATCACACGAGAGCTTTTATAGTCAACATTCGATGATCAACATTTTTCTGGCAACATTTCTGGACTATTTTGCACTAGTATCGGAAACTAGACTGATGGTGGATGAATTTAGGTAACAGTCATATTGTAAATGTTGACCACCTAAGCTGCCAGACCAGTGTTGAGGATAAATGTTGAGTAAAAAAGCGTTCGTGTGATACCGGCTTTACGGTGATTTTCATAAACAAACCGACGACTCACCACCGATGGGGCAGTGCCATTTTCAAGGGTGTTTGATCGTTTCTAGGTATCAATTGGAAGTTCACTTAAGGGGGCCCACCTCGATTTGTTTTCTCTTTCTCTCCCTCTCTTTGGCTTATATCCATTCGGCCCCATTCAGCCTACTGGTTTAAGACGTTTACCCCTATCCAGGTGTCAATATTTTCCTGGTGAGCGGTAGCAAGTCAGCATATATATATTTTTGTTTTGACAGCAAACTAAATTTGTACATTTTTCGATAGAAAATTGTCTCCGGCGTAGCCAGATTTCTCCATACAATGCTGGCTCGCTATCGCTCGCCAGGAAGAAATCGACACCTGGATGGGGATAAACGCCTTAAAACAATTGACTGAATGGGGCCGAAGGGATACAAGCCAGAGAAAGAGAGAAAAGGAGAGAAAGAGAAAAAATGAAGGTGACCCCCCTTAAGGAATATTTCCTAATTATATCTGTCTTGGCCGTGGTTTAACGGCAGCCCTGGGATTCAGTTAATTGTTAGTTGATCCCTTGCACTGGTGATGTACGTACACTACATACCGTTCTTGATTCAGGAGTTATTGTTAAATGTGTGCATGTTGGGTAACTGATTAGTTTGAAGAATGCTGATAAGATTTCAAGATTCCATGGCAACAAAAGTATGCTGTTTAAGTCCTTCCTTCGGAAAGTGATGGAATTATATACAAAAGCTAGAGATTTAGTGTTTTTGTGGTTTATTCGAAAAACGACCATTACGACGGCGATGATGGCGCCAAACATGACGCAAAGTTTGATGGATATTTAACTAATGCTACAACTGGTGATGATTTGTAATACGAGTAGAAATCAGTGTATACCTGGTAACATTACCACAATGGTTCTACATTATTATAGACTGCAATAGATAAATATGTTTAAGGAAAGTTGAAAATTAAATATAATTAATGTATAAATAAACTGGTCAGACTTTACATGCCTAGAGTTATTCTGTTTAGTAATATTTTATTTGTTATTCTTCACCGAAGGCTTTGTAGAGAATATTTTATGTTATATGTTCATGAGTGTAAATTGCTGTTTGGAATACATTAGCTCTAATAATGACCTTCCTCCCCCCGTCACTGACAAGCCACACATATACGATAGTGTCATTAACCTAATCTAACAACCTAACCTAACCTAACCTAGTATCTTAGATGGGGGCAGCCGTCCCCACAACCCGCAAACGTGTCAGATTACTATAAAGTAATTTGTGAGAGTGAAAGAGAAACCCTCCCAACATTGTGAGAGTGAAAGAGAAACCCTCCCAACATTGTGAGAGTGAAAGAGAAACCCTCCCAACATTGCGCGTATAGTCAACAGCAAATGTGGTATGGGCGGTGCGATACAGTGAAAGAGAAACCCTCCCAACATTGTGCGTATAGTCAACAGCAAATGTGGTATGGGCGGTGCGATACAGTGAAAGAGAAACCCTCCCAACATTGCGCGTATAGTCAACAGCAAATGTGGTATGGGCGGTGCGATACAGTGCAAGTCGAGCGCTAGTCTTGTAAAGGGGGTATGGGCATATTTATTGGCTCGTTTATTATTTACATAATATTATTTTATTTCCTCTGTAGACCTCCGTCAAGCTTAAAAAACACTCGCCCAAGACCCTTCTTCAAGATATATTTGTACATTTTTCGATAGAAAAATATCCGGCAGAAGACCAGTTTCTCTCAAATTACAGACTCCCTATCACTCGCCAGGGAAAAATATATACCTAAATGACACGAAAAGTCTTAGTATTGACAAAATAATGGGCCAAACATCTTATAAGCTGAAAACTAATGGGGCTAATCATAAGGAATAAGGGGGACCAGAAAAACGGCCCATCTCCCCTTAACCCGGGAACGGCGAGAACACTCTTAAGAGGTTTTGGTGGGCAAGGGTGAGGACCCTCTTAAGAGGTAAGGCCTAACAAATTACTTTTTAATAGGCCCAGTAGCACTTAAAACAAGTGAAATGGTTATTAACACCTTACGAGCGGCCTATGCGGTTTATTATATGTACCGCACAGCGGGGTGTTTTTAGCCAAAATAGGGCTGTTTACGTGATCATTTTCATGCCTAAATAAGACCCAGAACGTAAAACAAGTACCTATCCCTGAAAGGGCATAAACAGAGCTTTCGAATGACACCATAACGATCCTTGTATGATGGATAGTTTTCTTGCAATAACCGTGCAACGCGAGTGCAAAAAGCAGGTAATTCGGTAGTTTCGGTACATAATTGAGTATGTAGCGAGTGAGAGGGAGGAGGGAGCTGAGATTTGTGTCAGTAGGTTCGCCGCGGTGGTCTGGAGCAGTCATACGCTCGCTAGTCTCCTGCCACCACTTGTCTCTCTCTCTCAGCCACATTACGTGCTGAAATTGCCACTCGACCTATGTCGAGCGCCGCCACATAGTCCAGCTTTTTTTAACTCGACTTATGTTGCTCGCCGCTAATTAAGGGTTAAGTGAGATAATTCCCCTCCATACCTCCTATCACTACTCCATGTCTGTCAAAATCCCCTCCTTCCCCCCTTTCCCCCCCCCCCCCCTTCAATTATCACCTATTTACCCTGTTATTCCCTTATTCATTGGTATATTTTCGTGTAAACGTCTCCAAGCCGGTTCTAAGGTGTGGTCATGTGACTAGCCAGTGTGTTACGTAAGAAACAGGGTGGGGTGAGTGAGTCAGTCTGACTCAGTCAAGCTCTAGGCCTCGCGAGTGGAGGGTCTGCCTCGCTCTGCTCCACAATTCATGAATGAACCGCTCGGCAATAATTCGCGATTTTGACCATCCAAACACTATTCCCATTTGTTTTATTGTTGTTACATGTTACTATCTTCATATTAAACGTAAACTAGGCGCATATGTATAAGTAATAACGATATTTATCGTAAAATGACGATTATAGGCGGGAATGGAGCTCAATATTGCCACCCAGAAGTGTGGTGTTCTACACACCCTGCGCGCGCGCGCCGGGTTAAAGACCACCAATGATCGTGCTGCTCCTGCCTCTGCCATTGTTTACTTGCTCTCCCTACAGTGGATGGACGGGCCACCTCGCTTTTTTTCTCTTTCTCTCCCTCTCTCTTTGGCTTGTATCCATTCGGCCCCATTCAGCCTACTGTTTTAAGGCGTATTACCCCCATCAAGGTGTCAATATTTTCCTGGTTAACGGTAACGAGCCAGCATATATATATTTTTGTTTTGACAGCAAGCTAAATTTATACATTTTTCGATAGAACAATGTCTCCGGCGAAGCTGGATTTCTCCATACAAAACTGGCTCGCTTTCGCTCGCCAGGAAAAAGTCGACACCTGGATGGGGATAAACGTCTTAAAACAGTTGGCTGAATGGGGCCGAATGAATACAAGCCAGAGAGAGAGAGAAAAGCTAAACGTATGGGATTGAAGCCATTAATATTTTAACACTACTTCATTTTCAACTGTCCTTAAACATTGCTATCTTTTGCATTTTTGCACTGTATATTGAATAATCGTGGTAGTAGAATTTCGTATGTGGAATTAATTATAAAAAGGCGACAGGATTCTACAGAATTACCGAAATATGAATATATTGATAAATTGTACCGTGTAGCCTGGATCAAAATTCGATAAATCGAAATGTACCCCTTGTGTAAAAAGAGATAAAGATACTATTTAACTACAGCTAGCTAGAACATTATATACAATTAGATGTTTACAGACTCCACTAGTATCGTATTATATATATCATTCTATAATATAATATAGCGCGAAACGTCTAAGCTCCACGTTTCCGATTTTACTACTCAAGAATATGGACAATGCTAGGCAATATTATACAAAGGTACCGTTACTTTATTTCGCCACACCTTCCAGATCTTCCTTTAAGGGGAGGCAGACCATTTTTCTGGACCCCCTTTCTCCCTAATGTTTAGCCCCACTAGTTTTGAGATTATAAGACGTTCGGCCCATTAGTTTGGCGATTTTACACCTTTGTCCCATTTCGTTGTCAATTTTAAGACCTTTCGTGCCATTTAGGTGTCGATTATTTCCTGGCGAGCGATAGCGAGCCTGCATTTTTAAGGGGAACTGGCCTTCGGCCGGGAAATTTTTCTACCGAAAAATGTACAAATTTACCTTGAAGAGGGGTCTAGGGGGTGTTTTTCTAAGCTTGATGGAGGTCTAGGGAGGAAACTAGACAAAATATATGAATAAATGAATTAATAGACCAAACAAACGGCCAGCCTCCCCTTAATAGTTCAGGCCCTCGGGATCACAGGATATTGGAATGTTTACCAAGTTGTATTGTCCTATTTGAAGTAGGTTGTAGTCTGTGTTTTTGATCGTGTTAAGGGGAGACAGTTGTTTTTGATCGTGTTCAGGGGAGGCAGTTGTTTTTGATCGTGTTCAGGGGAGGCAGTTGTTTTTGATCGTGTTCAGGGGAGGCAGTTGTTTTTGATCGTGTTCAGGGGAGGCAGTTGTTTTTGATCGTGTTCAGGGGAGGCAGTTGTTTTTTATCGTGTTCAGGGGAGGCAGTTGTTTTTGATCGTGTTCAGGGGAGGCAGTTGTTTTTGATCGTGTTCAGGGGAGGCAGTTGTTTTTTATCGTGTTCAGGGGAGGCAGTTGTTTTTGATCGTGTTCAGGGGAGGCAGTTGTTTTTGATCATGTTCAGGGGAGGCAGTTGTTTTTGATCGTGTTCAGGGGAGGCAGTTGTTTTTGATCGTGTTCAGGGGAGGCAGTTGTTTTTGATCGTGTTCAGGGGAGGCAGTTGTTTTTGATCGTGTTCAGGGGAGGCAGTTGTTTTTGATCGTGTTCAGGGGAGGCAGTTGTTTTTGATCGTGTTCAGGGGAGACAGTTGTTTTTGATCGTGTTCAGGGGAGGCAGTTGTTTTTGATCGTGTTCAGGGGAGGCAGTTGTTTTTGATCGTGTTCAGGGGAGGCAGTTGTTTTTGATCGTGTTCAGGGGAGGCAGTTGTTTTTGATCGTGTTCAGGGGAGGCAGTTGTTTTTTATCGTGTTCAGGGGAGGCAGTTGTTTTTTCGAGTCCTCCTCCTCCCTCATGTTTAGCTCTATTAGTTATGAGATTTCAAGACATTCGCCCTATTTGTTTGGCGATTTTTAGACCTTTTGTCCCATTTCTTTGCCAATATTAAGACCTTTCGTGCCATTTAGGTGTCGATTTTTTCCTGGCGAGCGAAAGCGAGCCTATATTTAAAGAAATCGACCTTCGACCGGGACATTTTTCTACCGAAAAATGTACAAATTTATATATGGGTGTTTTCTTAAGCTTGATTGAGGTTTAGAGAGCAAACTAAACCCCCTCCTTAAACCATTGAGCCGAACCAGTATATTATGCTGCACAATACCGTCTGAGCTCCCTTAACACACGTTCCCAAACAAGAGAGAAGAGTGGGATAAATAGAATCAGAAATATGAATAAACAAATTGTGTGTGTTTTGTTATATTTGTTTACCGCAATCAACAACCAGAATCATTGTTGTTATTGTCGCTCTACCATATTCAAAAAGGTGTTTCCGTATATTTATGTTCAATTCATGGTTATTGCTAGGCTATTATAGGTTAAGGGGACCCACCTCGCTTTTTTTTATCTTTCTCTCCCTCTCTCTTTGGCTTGTATCCATTCGGCCCCATTCAACCTACTGTTTTAAGACGTTTACCCCCATCCAGGTGTCAATATTTTCCTGGCGAGCGGTAGCGAGCCAGCATATATAATATATATATTTGTTGTGACAGCAAGCTAAATTTGTAAATTTTTCGATAGAAAAATTTCTCCGGCGAAGCCGGATTTCTCCATACAATGCTGGCTCGCTATCGCTCGCCAGGAAGAAATCGACACCTGGATGGGGATAAACGTCTTAAAACAGTTGGCTGAATGGGGCCGAATGGATACAAACCAGAGAAAGATAAAACAAGCAGGTGACCCCCCTTAACTTACCTTAGCTAAGCCAGGTATGATTAGGTAAGGTAGGCTAGGTAAACTATAGTCTGTTTATTCAGGTAAGTTAAATCCCTTAGCAGCTGCATTATTTATACTTGATGGAAAAAATTGAAACTACTATGCATCTTTGCCATATTAATGCTACTTTTCTTTTTAAATTAACTACATTCTTTAAATCGTAATAGCTGAGTAATCAAAATGGCGACATGGCAATATACCGTCAGCTGGAAGGAAACCTACCATAGGTTAGGATAAGTAACTTTTGTTAAGTAAAAATAATTCAGAGATGATTATTTCATTTTTTTTTTGTTTTTTGTTTTTTTTTATCAATGGACGACTTGGTCATGTCATTGAATGTTGTACTGTCCACGGTGTCCAAACTTTACAAAATGAACTAAATAAATATATCTCTTAATTTCCGATAAATTGCGTCTACAAATTAATATCCTCCCTTCATACTGTGCTGTCCTTTCTTTTTTCCACAGGATAGGTAGATTAGCTATATGAAACCCCGTAAGGATCAATATATCTATTGTTGATTGCTTTCCTCTGTAATGTATAACAAATAAAATGTAAACAATTAGACATATGTAATTAGGTATACATATATAAAGTATATAGATACAGATATGCCTACACACCCGGAAACACACACAGAGTATACATATCCTGAAAATAGAGAATTATTCCAGTGTTACACCAGGTCGGAGGCCATTGATCATCTATCTATCTATCTATCTATTGCCGGACGCCTTACTCCCCTTACGAGGGTGGCCATACACAGAATGCCCCCAAGCGGACCTATTCCCTGTGAGAGGGACAACCCGAGCCAGTTTAGTGAAGGACATACAGGATTGACCACTCAATTTAGGATCCGTCCAACTCCGAGGCCCTCTGTGTATCTTTTTAGCACTATTTTTCTACAGTGGTGTTCGGCTAATCCATCCACTAACCTGCCTTACCCTTAGGTAAGCAGTACGGATTTGTATCAGGTTTGCTCCCCTAGACAGGTTGCCAACCAAGGCTGACGAGTCCCATCCATCCGGATTTGTATAAGGTTGTCTCCCCTAGATGAGTTGCCGACCAAGGCTAACGAGTCCCATCCACCCATCATCATGTGTCCTATAAAAATCTAATATCATGTACTTCATTGCTACATAATATGTCATTGCCATTGCTAATACATTATCTGGGCACTGTATATAACACTCTAAAATATATATATATATATAACTTTCCATAACGACGGTAGTTACAATATAATTGTGGGGTAAAACTGGAATTAAAACCACTGCTGGCAAAATAGATGCTGAGTCATGGGGGAGGGGGGAGGGGGGCCTCAACCATCCTGTATCCCACGGTAACCCTAATTTGATAACCCCCACTTATAGGGGGCGTGTTTTAAGATTGCTGGATAATGGGTATATTTAAACTAAATTACAATGGTCCTTATTCTATAAAGCTATGGTATATCAAAGAAAATAGGAATGTTCATCTTGTCTTGCCCATTCCTGGTCGAGTCTGATTTCAAACATCCTTACATTTTCTGAATTTACAACATAATCAGGCAAGCTGTTCCTTGTATATTTATTATTAGTGCCTTCATTAGGTGATTGAATTTAATTTTTCTTTCTTTTTCATTATGAGTTCTACCTTGAGGCCTACTCTCTATATCACGGTATTTTTATATAATTTTGTTGGATTCTATCGCTGCTATACATATCCTAACTCAACCTAACCAAGTTTGCTGCATACCTTGGACATTAAAGTTAGATCTTCGCAAAATGAGATTAAACAAATACTGAATTTCTTACTCTAATTAGAATGAATGCCCTTGATAATCCTGTCTAGGAGATAACTGGGAGAGTGAGTATTGTTTATGAGATGAGAGAGAAAAATAAATATCATCAAAAAGTCGAAATGATTATGTAATATTAGGATTACGCACTGGCAGAATACAACATAAAAAGCTTGGTAAAGCAAAAAGTATGCATTGTGTTAATAGATATTAGATGGTATATATATATATATATATATATATATATTGAGAATATATCACAAATACACTTGAGCCACTAAATGTTTCTAGTCTCTCAGTGGGGATCGAACCATCGACCATCAGGATGATACCCGACGCTTTAATCAAATACACCACGGCAGTCTAAAAGACACTCAGCCTTCTATCCTATTTATGTTAGGGAGAAGGGAAACCCACTAGGCGAATATATTTCAATTCAAACCTAGTTGTAGGATCCATATTTCCAGAATACCATACACGGATTTTTGAGTGTCCCGACGCAACTCGGGTAGAAATTGATTTCATTTAATTCTAACCCACAAAGCATGAGAGTTACAAATATTGAGAACCTAACATAAATAGGATAGAAGGCTGAGTGTCTTTTAGACTGCCGTGGTGTAATTGATTAAAGCGTCGGCTATCATCCTGATGGTCGATGGTTCGATCCCCACTGAGAGACTAGAAATATATATATATATATATATATATATATATATATATATATATATATATAATTATATTGTACGGTAAGGATATTATGAGGAATTACTGTATATGTAATTATCAGTCAGTCACAGTCAAAGGTTATTCACTATCTCAGAAATTGCAAGGTTATCTTAACAAGCATTAAGAACTCTGTGTTTACCATTTTTTCCAGTTTTGTTAATTAGTTATTCTTCTAAGATATACAAATTAATCAGAAATTGTAGACATGTCGTGAGGCTTTTCGTATCCAGTCTCAAAACTACAGTAAGTTCCTTGTATTTACACTATTTTTAAATATATTTAGTAAAAGTTATACTCCATAGTTTCCATTTTGCCCTCTGTATGTAATCAGCTGGTCAAAACAAGGCAACTTGATACACATTGTCGTGTAGTCCCTCTCACTCCCAACTTAATCTTTAACCCTTTCCCTGCGGGTGACGTTCCGGAACGCATAGACAATTTACAGCAATTTCCAGACTTTAAAAGCCTGTAAAAGCGGTAGAAATCGAGTGTCAGTGGGCGGGAGCGTGAGGGACTTCCCTTCGACCCTCAGAGCAGCTAGCCGCTCACTGAGGGAGACTGTGTCTCACGCGGGTGTCTCACAACAGTGTTGCCGAGCGAGCGAGAGCTAATAATTAGCGAGATTTCCAGAATGTCTATGGCAACGCTGCGGGTGAACCCCACCACCTACGAAGCTCGTTCTGGTCTCATTTTGAAGCTATTTTCGCCTAGTTTTCGGCAGAATACAGTTCATTTAATGCAGATGCTTGATTAATCATTCAGGAGTGCCCGAATATGCCCTAAATAGCGCAAATATAGCCGCAGCCAGTGGGTTAAACAACATTGCCCTGGTTTGCCACCAGGGACGGGACACAATTTATGACCGCGACTATACATAAGTGTTTGTAAGACATTGATTAGCTTTACAAATATATAAAGGAAAATTATGAAAATGGTGTATTAAGACAAATATTTATTATAAAAACAAAGCAAATAATGCCAAGACCAATACAGAAGTTCCTCACAGCCAGATAGCTGTGGTGAACGTTCAAGAAGTGGGAGTTATTTGTCTAACAATCATTTCTAATTAAACTAGATTTAGGACAGAGACACATACAAGCAACACTGTCAAACTTGTCTGTGCGATATATAAACTGGTACACATTGGTAGTGTAATCAGTTGCACAAAGTTGATTAACCCATTCAGTACCGGTGACGTCTTGTTTATTATATTCTGGCAACTATTAGACGATTATATTCAGCTTAAGAAGGAAACATACACATTAAAAGGCTGCAGACTATCTCAATTAATCCATTTAGCTATCATATATCCTTCCTGAGCTTCATAAAATAGTCTAAGTTAATGCCATGTTATAGTTTGTTTGTTTGTTTTTCCAGCTGATGGTAAATTGCAATGGTCCCATATTAATTATGCTAGTATTGTGAAGATTTTGTAATGAAATATGTAGTTCAATATGAACACCTCGTATAAATATGACCCAGAGACGTAGTACTCTCTTTTATTTCCTTTAAGTATCGATACATCAGTTGCTAAGGAATTCAATTTGCCATCAGATGAAATAAATCCGACTTTTATGGATATTACTGTAAAATAGATAATTAAATTGAATGAAGGGAATATGTTTTAATACAGAAATACCTTTGCCTGATTAGTCAATTGCTGGATAACATAATACAGTACATTGATACTATTAGATATATATATATATACCGGTATATATATATATATATATATATATATATATATATATATATTAGATGGTTCATATTCTCTTCCTCTTCATAAACTGGTTATCACTACCTGTTTCGACCTATTGTGGATTAGGATATTTTGTTAAATGATTAGTGACGATGTTGCCTATTTATGCCATTCCCGAGCAATGTATTATAGTTTGTCCCCTAGGCAACCAAAACGACTCCCAGATTTCCTTCAATCTAAAAAATGCCTACCCAGATCCCCTTCAAGCTAAATTTGTAAACAAAAATCGATAGAAAAATATCCCAGCGGAAAGCCGATTTCTTCCAAATATCACTCGCCCAGAAAAAAGAAAAAAACATTGGGGTAAAGCGTCTTATTATCGTCAAACTAATGTGGTGAACCGTCTTAAAATTTCCAAACTAATAGAGCGTTACAAGGGAGGTCCAAAAAAGGTCTCCCTCGGACCTAATAGGGCTGGAAAAAAACTTAACCAGGCGATTGAACATTACGGACAGGATGGTCTGGATAATTGTTAGAGTGACAATGATCAGACACCGACGAACTATTTGGGCAAGCTGGTTAATACTAGCTGGTGCAACGTCTCGGGGGTTATTTTGAGATTTTTGTTTTATTATTATTGTGGGCTTTAATTATTGTTGCCATTTTCGACCAATGTATTTCTAGTTTCCCCTAAACTAAGAAAAACGCCTCCCGACAACTCCTTCAAGCTAAAAAATTAGCTCCACCCAGACCCCTTCAAGATAAATATGTACATTTATCGGCAGAATTATGTCCCGGCCAAAGGCCAGCTGCTCTTAAGCTGTAGGTTTGCTATCGCTCGCCCAGAACGTTTTGACACCTGAATGGGGTGAAGTGTCTTATAATCGCCATACTTAAGAGTTGAAACGTTTTAAAATGTCCAAACCTGTACAAAGGTCTCAGGTTAAGCTGTTGTCACACGAGCGCTTGTTCTGTCAATTTTTCATGAGCAAGTGTTTTCTCGTATTATCTCGGGACTTTTTCGCACTGGTATCGGCAACTAGACTGAAGGTAGATTATGTTAGCCGGCTGAATTCTGATAAAGTGTAATTTTTGAAGCTTCCAGACCATAATTGCCCGTAAAAATTGCTCGAAAAAGGACTCGTGTGACTTCAGCTGTAGTGTGTTGGCAACTGTACCCACGGCCGTATGTTTACACCCACGGACCAGACACACTGCAGGCTGTATTCCTAAGCATTGATGAACGAGACAAAACAATAAAGCATAAATAAAATTACATTTTTAAACATTTAACTACTAAGTTTTAGTAATTGGTCCGAAGATATTTAAAATCACCTGGTGGTTGTTAGAATATACCATACAAGTTATCTTTTGGAAGAATTTAAAAAAAAATATATAAGTTCGACCCCTCATAAACCTTGTCATTGAGATCTGTCCTGGATAAATGATTTCTGGGAATAGCTAGAATAGAATAAAGTAGTCTCCCTCTAACTGGAAAGGGAACTCTTCGTTCACTACTTTTGTTTTCCTGATTTGATTTTGAGGAACTTCATTTTTCCCATATCTTGTTAATCCTTCGTACTTGGGAGTTTTTCTTCCGACTGCATCTGTTAAAAAGAGGGGAAATATTAGTTAATAACTTCATAGTCTTCTATTTACTTGAACACTTTATTTTACAATTTGGTATGTCATTGTCAACCTAAGGCACATGGTTGTCAATTATATTATATATATATACAGTATATATATATATATATATATATATATATATATATATATATATATATATATATATATGCAGGAAAATCCACCAGGAAAGAAGAAAAACACGGACTCCGTGTTTTTCTTCTTTCCTGGTGGATTTTCCTGCATCTGTTGGTTCACATGTTGGTGTGACTTTATTGCATATATATATATATATATATATATATGTGTGTACAACAGGAGGAACACCATCGGTCTGTATACCTTCTTAGTATTAAGCCCAGAGAGAGCAGTTAGTACACCCTTAGAAGAGATTATGATAATAGCCATACAGAAGAGAGAGGTGAGTGGAGAGGGAGGTTTAGCACCGGAATCATCCAAGGTGGAGATTTTATCAAAGGTTTGAGCGAAGGGTTCAGCATTGTCAGAGGAAGAAATGACAGTAGTGCTGTCAAAATGGAAAAGAGGAGGGGAAAACAAAGAAGCAAAATTGTTGGTAAGAGTTTTGGCTAGATGCCAGAAACCTTGGGAAGAGCTAGAGTTAGAAAGTTCAGAACAATCATTATTGATTAAATCGTTTTTGGCGAGTCAAAGAACAGATTTGGCTTGATTCCAGGCAGAAAAAATGAAAAGTATGAGATTCTTGAGTTTGAAGGCAATGGTACCATTTGAATGATTAATTCTTCCTTATTGCGGACAGCAGTAGAATGGGCGTGAGTAAACTAAGAATATTTTTGCATTAGACTGAGACAAAAAAAATGGAATGTATGCCTCCAAGCCCGAGATTATTACCTCTGTAATGCGTTCAGCACTCTCTGAGGGTTCCCAGCCAAGGAATACAAAATCTGTTTATGGGAAATCAAAGAAGTAATGCCGAAGAGCCTTCTAGTTGGCAGCACCAAAGTACCACAAGCGCCACCAGCTGGGAGGATCGGATGGCCGTACTGGAGAGATAAGACAGATAACAGATAAGACTATGATCAGAGGAGCCCAACGGAGAGAAAAGGTTTACAGCATAAGCAGAAGAATAGAAGAATTAGAGGTTAGAAATAACGCAAGGATGTTGGATCGATCTCCAAGTTGGTTAGGATTCGAGTAGGGTGCTGGACTAACTGCTCTAGGTCATTTAGGAAAGAAAAGATGTAGGCTTGTTCACCAAGGTGGTCTGTGAAATGAGAGGAGAGCCATTGGCAAGGGTGAACATTAAAATATCTCAAGATGGAGAATGTGTTCCGCTTTAGAGCTTAGATAGTCAGAAAATATAGGAAAGTCAGTACAGTTAGGGAATAGATAGACACCGTAGATATGTTTAGTTTGAGAGTGACAGGAAAGTTTGAGCCATAAAGTTGAACATTCAGAAGTCCAAGTCGGGAACACAAGAACAAGTGAGTTTGTTGTGCACATACACACAACATCCACCTTTGGCTTATAAACTATGATAGATAACGTAGGAGAATACAGAAAAGGTGTTGCTGGCAGTCGGTGAGAAAAATAAGATCAGGTTTATTGGAGGAGAGGTGGTGTTCATTAGAGGGAAAGATAGAGGAAAGTCTGTGAATGCTACACAAATTGATAGTAAGAGTGACAGGCCGTGGTGCAGAGAATTTTGGTGGGTTGCCTGGCAAAGGACAATTGATTAAGGGGGTATTTATGGTCCCCCACCCCCCTCCCCCCTCTGGGGACTCCAAGACAGGGATTAGTTGTAATGTTTTTTTATTAATTATGTGTTTGTGTGTGTATTGGAGAAAATTGTGATGTGCTTGTTTAGTGTAGTGAAATAAATAGGAGGAGGAGGTGTTTCTGAGAGCTAGCTGGATTACTCTCTGTGTAGGTGAGACACAAACAGAAACCATGAGGGAAGCCAGCCATATGACACAGGAGTTCCAGCAACTCCTTACCACATGTCTACGAGGCCTACTCTGGGTATTACCCTGCTCGATTGGTGTTAACAATCTCTCCCATGGAGGTCACTACAGGTCACTACTTGTATATTTATTAAAATATCTATAATATTAATATACTTCCAATTTGTTTCCTTGGTCATGTAGCACTCTCCAGAATATGGTAATTGTTAAACATTGTTAACAATGGAAAAACCTTGTAGTACTGTGACTGATTCCAAGTCATCCGCCCAACGCTAACATCATGAAAGCCTTAGGGGGCTCGGTCAACTAATCATGATAACGTCATTCTTTCTCTTCCAATTATGTTTACTCTAGGACAATTCACCTGCATGCAAAAGTTATCCAATAACTTTTATGAGAAGTAATCTAAATGCTAGATAAATACACATGAAACTTAATATTTTATGAACACAATAAAAGAAAAACTGGTAAATTGTGATATGGATACCACTAAAAGCAGTCACAAAAGAGTGCTTCATCTTCAGATTACATGCATTCTCATAATTGTGCGTGAGCAATTCATGAATCCTGCTGTAAAGTCACCCTAAATAGTGATGTTTCGGCACCAATTATGTTTTGATCAATAATTGGTATCAGCAACATTTACACATGATTTTCTCTTTTTGAGTGAGATATACAAACCTGTTCCTACACTTACCCCCCCTAATCCACATCTGACGTACATTAACACAGCACAGAGCGAGCCAAACGTAAAGCCAGGTAAGACATGACTTATTAGCGTCACCGTACCTGTTGTAGGTTCCTATGCTTCCTCCGTGTGTTCGTCCTGTGTGGTGGTGATAGGGGTGGAGGTGGTGATAGGGGTAGTGGACGTGGGTGGATCAGTAGAGGGAGCTGGTTCACTAGTAGCAGCCTTCTCATACCCTTCACCTGATGATCGTTCACCTCCACTCTTTGCTCCCATGTTAGGCCTCATTACTCCCTGTCCCTTCGCTGGCTTCTTGTTCTTCTCCTTCCTGCAAATTATGAAGATGTTATATATACAGTATATATATATATATATATATATATATATATATATATATATATATATATATATATATATATATATATATATATATATATATGTGTGTGTGTGTGTGTGTGTGTGTATATATATATATATATTTACAGTGGCGAAGCAGCTTCAAGATGTCAGCATTGCAATGGGCCAGGGAAGGACATCTTATACTGTTAATTCACTCTCCATCTAGAGTAAGATCTATTGGCTTTATCATGTATATCAATCGAATCTACACGCCATAAGCCTGTGTCCGGGGATAGAGTGTGTACACCCACCAGAGGTAATATTGTACTGATGCTAGTATGCGTTTTTAGGAGAATGTAAAGTCAAACAATTTACACAGCCTTATACTATAATTTTAATAGTTATATCCTATGTTTAAGCTTTTAAGTAATAGGCTTATATGTAGCTAAAAATACGTAATAAAAAGTAGTTCCCTAACAGTTTTCTCTGCTGGCAACTATACAGACAAAAATGGTATAGCCCGGCCAGAATTCGAACCTAGATCAGGTGTTTGTAAGTTCTCTCAGGTGTTTCAAGAATATCTCGAGCATGATTCAGCTTATTTCCCCCCATTTAGTACAGCCTATCTCTCGTTCAATTTCTCCCAAGCAGGCCCTCGGTACATAAATATTCATAACGTGAAATGATCAGCTGTGAATGCTGTCTATAAAACTTCCATGGAATCAAGCCCTGGCTCAACAGAATGATGGTTCAAAGCCTAACCATCCATCTGTCAGTCTGTACATTAACTGCATCTAAAGTTTTGAAGATACATATCTGGACTTCTTATGCTTTATTAATTGCACACACGTAACTAACATGTTCAGTAACAGTTGAGCACTTATATCCACCATGAATGTAACATCAGAGTGAATGACTTCTAAATTGGTCAAACCCTCATAAATGATGGGTCATTTGGCCCGATACATTTTTGTTCACGGCAATTTCGGCATGTTAAATAATATATGGGATTATTTCTCTAAACCACCAAATGGGTTCATCCAAATGTTCATATGAAATCTTTACTGTAGGTAACCAGTATTTTTCCTAGGAATATCGTGAAGATCGACCGAAAAAGTGCATGGTCATATTTGATTGGGTGAGGGGAGAATATTTCGGGGGATAAGGCGGAAGGGGGGGGGGGGTAGCGGTTTATTTGATATTTGCCAAAGGTTAACTGTTTCTATTGAGCTACCTAATGAAGGTATTGAGGAAATCTTATGTAAATCCAGTTTAAATACTTTGAAAAATCATGCTTTCTCCCCATTAGCACTTCTTATGCATAAGTCATTCTTGCAAGCAACTCTGTTTGTCACAACTCATTTCGGCCATAAGATATTTCAGCTGATGTACTTATTTGTGTGGTTGCAGTTAACATGTTCTTCTCTGGCATTTAATTTGGTAAGCATTTTGTAGTCAGAGGAGTACATTTAATTTAGATGATCTTCTTAGAAAAATTGTATACATTACCTCGAAATATGAAGGCGATTAATTAATTGGAGTTCTTTAGAGTGAAAATAGTAGATGAAATGGTACTGACATGAAGTAGACGATGATAGCGACGATGATGGCCACCCCACAGATGCCGCCCACCACACACCCCACGATCAGCCCAGTGTTGTCATCCTCATAAATAGGATGGTCACCTGAAAAATGACCATCATCCCTTCATTAGGTCATATTCTGGGGGTTTAAAGTTGATTGACATACCTAAACCTAATGTATTTCAGCTTCCGACATAAACGTATGTATATTTTATGAACACTTTTACCTGCTGGCCGGGTAGATGTTGTTTGCACAGTTTGTAAAGTTGGTTGAGCAAATGCGAATTTGCTCTTGGCCAAGGTGCTCATCCCTTTAAACATTGCTAAGTTTATGTAATAGATAATTATATTAGCTAGTATTTCATATAACAGTTCTGGTATAACAATAATTTACAATAGGATCCGTGATACTGACCATCGTAAAATGCCTTCCTGGAGTAGATAACATATCCCCCTTTATCAAGTCCCACGATGAGAACCATGAAGTGCTTGAGACTACCGGTGTCAGTGAGCGTTTGTCGGCAGTACGCTGTGTGGCTCTCCTGGCTGGTCTCGTAAGTCTCCGGCAGCACCCGACAATGGAACCCTTCAGGAGAGAACACCTGGCTTGGGTCGTCAGGATCGTACACCACCGCCTCGATCTTGGCCGGGGTTTCTGGGAGCTGGATTTCGATCGTCAGGTTGCCTTCGAGGAGCATCATCTTCGGGTTGGAGCCAAAATCTGGAAGAGGACTGCACATTAACCCTTCTAATATTGTGTCGTCCTTTTTCATTGTATTCTAATTTTTTTCAACAGTCAGTAAATTGCCATGTCATATTTTTTTAGTATTCACCTATTACAAAATATTTGTTTACCAAAATGGGCTGTTAATTATGAATACACGACCTTAACAAGATACAGAGACATACTATAGTAGTTTTATATTTGTTCATTTGGCATCACAAAATCAGCTGCTATGGAATTCAATTTACTGGCAGCTGAAATATATCCGACTATAATAGATCTAACATAAGGAATAATTTGATTTTGTTGTGCCTTAGTATAATTAGTATAATAACTTGAAATCATTACAATGGCTAAGAACAGGCCTCTAAAAGATTTAACATACAGTAGTATTTCACACAGTACCATTGATATTGATATTTCAAATTGATTGGGAGTATTATAAGTAAGATTGTAATTATCATTTTTTTTTTTTTTTTTTTTTAGTATTAGAAGTTGCTCCGCATTCAACATAAATACTGTAAAAGGTTGTGTTACATTATTGTGCATAAAATGTGAATTATATGCAAGGCAAGCCCCCATGAAGTAAAGTTGTTCATAATATGTGGAAAGGTTACTCTGAAGCGTTACATCAAGTATGTTTCTCAAAGTCGGTCGGGCAGTAACCAAACACGGGAATCCATTTAATTGAGGGGGAAGGGTTGAAATATTTTAGTCTATATAATTATACTTATTATTTTTTTAGTTTCATCCCATCAAGCTTAAAAAAGCATCTACAAGATCATTCTTTATGCATTTTTATATGTTTTGGTAGAACAAAATTCCGGCTGAGAGCTGGTTCCTCCTAAATTACAGGCTCGCTATCGCTCGCCAGGAAGAATTCGACACCTAAATGGCACAAAAAGCCTAAATACTGACAAAGAAATGGGCCGAAAAGTCTTAAAATCGCCAAACTAATGGGCCGAACGTCTTAAAATCTGAAGACTAATGGGGCCATGCATAAGGGAGAAGGAGATCCATGAGAAACCAACCATCCCCCCTTTAACCCATACAATACCAGGGACGTCCTTTTCATCATATTCTGGCAACTATTGGACGATTATATTCAGCTTAATTAGGACCTCTAGCAATAATAAGACTTCAAACTATCTCAACCAACCCTTGTAACTACCACAGATCCTTCCTAAGCTGCATAATATCATCTAAACATAGCTAGAATATAATATAACACACGTCGCTGGTACTCAAAGGGTTAAGAAAATGAAAAGGTACTACAAACAAGCTAATTATGAGAGTAAGGCAAAACATTACGAATAAGCTGGACAAATGAAAAAGACTCGTGCCAAATGCAGGAAAAGTTCTATTCGGCCTCCTATCACCCATATGGCCATACCTTCTACGTAAACTTGCATTGCATGACCGGACAACTCAACCAGTAGACCATTTCAACCAGTAACTCTCAACCAGTACCAAATCAATCAATACGGTTATGTTAGGTTAGTACTATATTTTGGCACTGGTTTGGTTGGTCTTGGTTGAATTGGCACTGGTTGAGAGCTACTGGTTGAAATAGTCTACTGGTTGAGATGTCCGGGAACCCTTTTATTGCCTTTAGTAAGCAACATTTTTCATTCCGTACCTCTCATGTACTGTATACTGTATGGCTATTTCAGGTGATTATATTTGTTGATATTCTTAGGTTTTTCTTAGTCATTTGTATTTGTATTGTTGGTATAATTCTCGTCTTCTCTTCATTATGTGTCACACTCGCGAGTGTTGTTAGATACTTCCATTTATTTAAGATTAAGTCATTTTAAGTACAAAATGTTGTATATATAGACAAGGGCTTTTTTATTTTTTATTTATTTATTTATAAATATATTGAGTTATGTTTTGTTAGCAGGTATGGCTCATAAATTATACAATTGTGTGTGTGTGTGTGTTTTTTTTTTTTTAACCCAGCTTTCCCAACAAAATAATGGGATAGGGAAGGAAGTAAGTGATGTATGATTAAGTATCATATCAATTCTTCAAATATGAACCAAAAACAACAAAGATTTATCAATTTTTGTGGCGATGACTCGAATATTACATATATAACACAAAGCCACACACTCAATGCATCACCACGGATAATGAAGAAAGCTAGAGAGATGTTTGGTGTTACTCTTTGCAGTATTTGTACCATACTTCCATAAACGCTACTCAGATTTATCCCCAGTTCTTTCATGTAGATGAAAATATGGGGCTAATGTGGTGACACACGAAAAACTGTCAGGCGATGTCGAGGGATTTGTTAGTTTTCTTCGTCAGTTTTATCCTATTTTCGCGTACAAACAAATATGAATAGGGGAAAGGGTAAGAAGTGTATGATGAAACATGGTATCAATATTTTGTTTAAACACACTAAAAAATCTTCTTTACTATTTGTCTTGTTCCCGGAATGATGAATTAAATAATGATATGGTGTGTGTGTGTGTGTGTGTGTGTGTGTATGTATGTACGTGTGTGTGTGTTTTTTTTAATTTTCAACTAATCGCCACGGAAATAGGAAAAACGATACAGTGGAGTTCTCGGAGTTACTTTGAATTATTTATACAACGATTTATACACTTCAGAGTGTTTTCCCTATCCCTATAGTGTTGAAGAAAATTGCGGTTAAAAATAATTAAAAACGCAAAATGCCAACTTTAATGGGCCATAGTTGCAAAACAATGACCTGAAAAGCCTATGCCAAATAGAACCCTTTTTACTCGAAATTACTTTATCTTTCATTTTTGGGAGTATCATACAAACCTCGCGGGTAACCCTGTGGAAGAAATGATAAAGGGTAGTTGGACCTGGATCTGGGTCTGGACAATAGGGAGAGGAGGTGATACAGATGATATATAGTGACAGGAGAGATAATGGTGTGGTGCTAGGTTTTTGTTGTGAACTAGGTGTTAGTATGTGAGGATTCAACCTCACACAATGTTGGTAGTCCAGGCTGGTCTCAGAATCACCCCGTACTTTAGTTCTGCCCATTAACAGAGTTAGGGCCATTTTATTAAACTATGGTATTTCCCTACAACCTTTCCCGACCAGATTGACCCTTATACAGATAAGCGATAAGGGTCAATCTGGTCGGGAAAGGTCGCAGGGAAAGCTCTCACCATGGTTTAATAAAAATGACCCTTAATTTACATGGGTAGCTATCAACCATACCACCAGGTCGCCTCATGTACTGTACCATTGTTGGTATGGCACTATAAACTCTTATACGTCATTTTCCTACTGTTTTCAATCTGAGTGTTATTTTATATTTTGTTTTCAAAACGAGCATTACCCCATGACATAATTCTTCCTGAATTAGTGTTTTAATCTTCTCTTGCGCACTACCATTTCTTCAAACACAGCTCCAAGATATTTGAATTCATTAACAATTCCAGTATTTCATCAGTAACCAATGACTGCTTTGCTTTTCACAATAATTAGTTTGCATTAATAAATAACTGTCAAGTCCCATATTTCACAGACTTTCACAACAATATTTAAGAATCCTGCAAGACTCAGATATTTTACTAAATATCTCAACACTACTTTCATACAGAAGATCAGACCTCTTGCGTTCGACATTATTTATCATTAATACACCAATTTCTCTAGTTATTACAAGTTTAATATGCTGTCACTATGGTATCAATACACCTCGCCTCGCATACACGAGAAAGTTCGAACATTCTTAAGAAAACAATGTTTGTCAAACATAATTTTCCCAAAATTGTGTTAGGTTAAGTCAAGTAAGGTTAGATAATTGTTCTAATATACACAGCAATCACAAATATAGTTAAAACAACACCATAATCGAAAATAGCTTGGGAATGTGTCCCTCTCAACCGCCCATTTCTCTCTTCTGCATTTGTCACTTTATTTAGAACTAAAGATTTATTACAGAAACCGAATGACCATACCTGACAAATATTTAGGTTAGGTCAGGTTAGGATTTGGCATTTTAAGTTACGCTTTATTGGGTGTTATAATTAATATGTACACTATGCAAGAAGGTCGTAAGGTAGTGAAACATCTAGCATCCATCATTATCACCACTTTCAGTTTATTTTATAATTTTAACATAAAATTAATTCACCTTATCTTCTTACATGCATATCCATGAATTACCATGCTTTACTTTTCAATAATGTTCATCCTGTCCTACTCTCATGCACATGAACCCATTCCACTCATCCATCTAAGAGTTTTGATTTAGTTTTGATTTAGTTTTGATTTCATAAACATCTCCCAAATAATATGCAATGTGATTTATAAGGTCTCATGAAGTAAAATAGTAGTATTCCACATTCGTAAAATAGTATTGCTTAGTATTATGCTACCTTGAAACTGCGAGATTACATCATCGCACTGCTTGATGGGTTGACCTCCTTCCTTGGGCGCCGTCTCGTCCCCCAAACATCGGGAGATGTGGTGGGGCAGTTTAGCGTCCAGGTAGTAGCAAGGAACGTTCTCACTCCGGCACACCTCAGCCCCTATTGATACCTCCAGCTGCGACCCCGGCCACACACGTAGGGAGGAGCCAGCGTTGTCATGTTCGCCACCCACCCACGCTAACCGGGTGTCCATCACTGTACAGAGGACATCTTATAGTTAGCTTAAGTAGTACAAATATCCCTTGGCACTATTGGAAAAATATCGGAACCAATGCTATTTGCTACTACACTATCTCAAGCTGGTATAGCAGACTGTATAATGTAAATCATAATCTATCTATCTATCTATTGCCTGACGCCGTGATCTCCGAAGGGGTGGCCACGAACGAACCGCCTCCATGCACCTCTGTCCCCAGTCAGTCGACGCCCCTCCCCCCAACCAGCACCGCCTTCGTTCATGTACTTCCTCACTCCATCCTTCCACCACTCATTCGGTCTACCTCTCCCTCTCTGTCCCTCCACCTCGCTCTCGTACACCCTCTTAGTCATTCTCTCGCTTTCCATACGTTCCATAATTATGGCCGAACCATCTCAAGTTGTTCCTTTTCACACTTTCCACCACATCTACCTCCACACCACACCTCCTTCTTACTTCCTCATTAGTCTGTCTATCCCTCCATGTAACTCCGCACGCTCTTCTTAAGCAATTCATTTCCACTGCTCTCACTCTTGGTCTGAGTCTCTCAACCAACGTCCATGCTTCGCTTCCGTAAGTCAGTGTCGTAAGTCAGTGTCGGGATTACCACACTGTCATGCAAGGACTTCTTCACTTCCATACTGACCACCCTATTTCTTGTTACTGCTTTCAGCGTTCCTACAACCCTCTTCCCCTGTTGTACCCTCTCCCGCAATTCTTCATCCATAACCTCATCTTTATTTTTTCTCTTTTATTTATTTTTCGTTCTATGTGTAAGAAGGAGACAAAAGGCAAAGCTGCCTGTAATGAGTGTTTCCCCCTAAGTTTAAAAAGTGATAGAGCTAAAATCAAGATACATTAGAGTCAAAATGTCTGGACAAACGGAGTTTGAAGACGTTTAAGTCATAGGATGAGGGAAAGACGGATTGACGGAGAGAGTTCCTAAGCTTACATGTTGAGTATAAGAAAGACTGGCAACAAAATTTCACTCTTGGATTAGAGAGTTGGGCAGAATAGGGGTGGGAGTGTGTGTAGCCATCTGACCCTCCCAGCCTGTGGCGCTGCCGATTTGGAGGCTGTTCGGCATTACTTCTTTGATTTTGCTAGCAATTATCTTTGCTTCCGTGGCCAGGGACCCTCGGAGTGTACCAAGAGCATTACCGAGGTCCTCATATCGGATATGGAGGCATACATTGCATTTTCTCGCTTTCAATCTAATGCAAACATAAACTTGGTTTACTAATGCTTGTTCTACTGCTGTCCATGGTAAGGAGGAAATAAACAAACGGTATATACGCCTTCAAACTCACGAATCTCGTAACCTTTATGTTTCTGCCCAGAATCACGCCAACCTGTTCTTCGACTTGCCATAAAATCTTTCAAAAGTAACAAAAGTAATTAACTTTGCTTTTCTAGCTCTTCCAAAGCTATCTGGCATCTAGCCAAAAACCTCTCCAACAATTTTACCTCCTCGCCTTTCCCTCCTCCTTTCCACTCTGATGTCACCGCTGTCACTTTTTCCTCTGACAAAGCTGAACTCTTCACTCAAACTTTTTCTAAAAACTCAACTTTGGATGATTATTGTGCTTTTCCTCCCTCTCCAACCCCCACTCACTTACTTATACCTAATATCTTAATCTCTTCTAAACTGTGCCTCTGTGTTGATTATCTGCCTAGGTAAATTCTTTCATCTCTGTCTTTCTTCCAACATCTTCCCTTCTTGCTGGAAGTTTGCCCTCATTCAACCTGTCCCAAAGAAGGTGACCGCTCTCAACCCTCCAACTATTGTCCAATTGCTCTCATTTCTTATATCTCTAAAGATATGAAATCTATTCTTAATTTAAAATTTCTTAAGCATCTGTCTTCCCATTACCTTCTTTACCTTCTTTCGCCAGCATGGTTTCCTTAACCTCTGAAGTGCGCATGGGGGTAATTGGAAACGTCCCCCTGTGCTGACGTATTTGAGGTGTTTCCGCCACTAAAATATTCATTGTGCCATTAATAGCATTAATACTTATCCATATGCGCCTATTATGGGTTGATTATAAAGGTATTAACCTGAAACAACAATAAAACGAGTGAAAACAGCGTTTGGATGGTCAAAATCGGAGATATAGCCCGCGAGTTGTATAATGTATGGGTGAGGCAATCTGCTTTCCCGCCAATTTCCCCCAAGGCCACTGAGACACAGTCGATCGATACTCTCTCTCTCTCTCTTGCACTCGCTTGCTATCAGTGATGACCACACCCTCCAATCGGATTTCTAATGTTAGCACGAAAATATACCTCAGAATAAGGGAATAACAGGGAAAATAGGTGATAACTGAAGGAGAGGAGGAAAGTGGGGAAGGAGGGGAGGTAGAGGACTGAGATTTTGCATGGCCCAGGGGCCAAAAAAAAATAAAAAATAAAAAAAAAAAATATAAAAAAATATTTTTTTTTCGATGTCAAAAGTTGATTTTTATTTTCTCTGACTCTTAAGAGTCTCCCCGCAGTGCGCCGGGGGAACTCTTAAGAGTCTCCCCGCAGCTCCCGGGTTAAGGGACGCTCTACTGGAGATCTCCTTTCTTACCTTACTAACTCATGGTTATCCTCCTCTCGGGACTTCGGTGAGACCTTTTCTGCTGCACTTGACTTATCGAAAGCCTTCGATATAGTCTGGCACAAATCACTATATCCAAACTACCCTTCTTTGGCTTCTATCTCTCTATCTGTGCCTTTACCTCTAACTTCCTTTCTGGCCATGCCATAGCTGTAGTTGTGGACGGCCATTGCTCACTTCCTCAACTTCTCAATTGTACCTCTAATCCTATCCACTCATATGCTGTTGACTGTACTTTTGTACCCTAGCCTACACTACTCAACTAATTTTCCAAAACGTCCCACCATGCAATCACTACAAAACTCATGTGATGTGGCCATAGCATGCCTGTCTTCTGATCTGTCAACTATTTCCGATTGGGGCAGAGATAATCTTGTTACTTTCAATGCTTCCAAAACCCTAGGTTTCCATCTGTCTATTCATCACAGTCTTCCACAAGACTATTCCCTACTCTTCAACAAAACACAAATCATCTCTTCATCTTCTCTCAATATTCTTGGTGTCTCTCTTTCTTCCAATCTTTCTTGGAAAGACCATATCATCACCACTCTTACTAAAGCAGCTTTCTATAAGTTAAGTATGCTCAACCATCTCCATGGGTTCTTTACCCCCACACAGCTTCTTGTTCTGTACAGGTGAACAGTGCGTCCATGCATCGAGTACTGTTCGCATGTGTGGGGAGGTTCCACCTATACTCCACTTCTCGAAAGGTTACCTTCAAAAGCATTTTGTCTCATCAACTCACCTCATCTTACTAATTCCCAACAATCTCTCACTACGCGCCACAATGTTGCATCTCTCTCACTCTTCCGTCGCAATTACAATAAACAGTGTTCAGCAGATTTCTCTCACTGTATGCCTCCTCCCTTACGGAAAGTGGGTGTGGCAACCCCCTTTCAACACATTTCCACTACTATTCAGTCCAACTCTCTAACCAAAGAGTGAACCAATTTTCCCAGTCTTTCTTTTACTCAACATGTATATTCTGGAACTCTCCCACACGCTAGCTTTCCCTCAACCTATGACTTATACAGTGAGTTATACTGCTTCAAGCTCCGTGCATCTACACATTTTGACTCTAACCTACCTTGAATTTCGCTCCCTATCTCTCTTTCAACTTTGGGGGGACACTAGTTACAAGCAGCATCGCATTTTGTCTCTTTCATACACATAGAAACAAATAATACTGGTTTGAAGTTATTTTGAACATGTAAGTAGTTTATATACTATCAAATGAATTAAGATATTGACCAGGCATCAGATGTCCCCAAGGCCATATAGCTCCCAAATGAGTGTGCAGTCCCTAAATGACCTGGGAGACTTAAGCTAGAACAGATACATGAGCTTTAGTGTACAAGGTTTATTTAATGTAAGTAAATATTGGTTACAATTCATATATACATATATACATATATACTGTACATACATATATACATATGTACATATATATATACTTAGATACTGAATGGAGTACGTAGATATTTAAAACAAGGTTACATAGCTTTATGCATGCAAGCACTCTGGAATATTTACAGGTAGATAGAAGTGAGTCTTTAAGCAAACAGCTTTTCAAATATATGTTTAATTAATATGAGAATGGACATACCCATAGGTAATAAAGTATGTTACTTTGATATCGATCAGGCCGAGTACAAGTTATACAATAATGAACGTGGTGAGCAGGTGTTGTATGTAAAGATAAAAGAATGATCTAAAGATAAAGTAGAGGTTATTGAGGGTGAGCCTGCCCTTGTGGTGGTGGCCCTAGGTTATCCTTCTTTGACTCTGTCTCTTTGTCAGGTGAGGTGGACGGTGAGTTGCCAGCTGTGGGATACATTTCTGTGGTGGGCGCCACTCTAACTTCACGAGCAATGTGAATGGTTGTGGCAGCAAGTGAGACGGAAAATGGGGTAGCTGGCGTTGAGGAAAACCACCTTGGAGGTTCCCACTGTATTGTTGTCTTTGGTATGGAGCATAATAGTTGATGATAGTTGTAATACTCAATGATGGTGTTGATGTGATGTTGCTGGATGTTTCTCTGCTCTTCTCTTTTTTACTTTTCGGCTTAACATGAATAATGCTCACTCTCAATCAATCAATCAATTGGGGCATACACCGTGACAGCGTGTGGCCGCACTCACCCGCTGATACCACCCTAGGGGATCCTCCCAAGAAAGCCTCCAGGCATCTGCCTGGTCCATAATAATTAAGTGTGCCATCGCATGATTTACCGACTTACTTCAGCCATGAGTTCCGTGGTCTTCCCCTGGGCCTCCTCCACTCAGGGTTGTCTTCTGTAGAGACCACCTGGTGAGCAGGATCAGCCTAGGGGAGGCGAACCACATATAGCCAAAGTTGGCGTTCACGGATTATGCAACTAATATGTCTCAAGTCAGTTTCACGGAGTAGTCGCTGGTTTGACATGCGATCGTACCAGCGATAACCAATGATCCTGCAGAGACATTTAATACCAAAGGAGTAAATCAAAAAATTCAAAACACTGTTGAGTGTCCATGTCTCACAGCCATACAGTAAGACTCTCAAACTAACTAGAAATTGCTAGGGCGGACAGACCAATATCAGCAAAGTGTGGTAACTCTGAACTGATCTTAGTCAAACTATATATATATATATATATATTGTAGAGATAGATGAATAATAGGAATATTTATTACAGCGTTCGTAGCACATTTTCCGTATCAATACTCTTACCTCGTGCTTCCATCATTGCATAGGCCACACCTAGCCGTATTCCCGAACTATCCTTGGCGTCCAAAAACACTGAAGTCATGCCATCCACGGAGGCTGAAAACTGTAACCCTGTCTGGTCTTCACTAAATGCGACGATGGTGGTCTTGTTATCAGTGTCTGCCGTGATGACTGTGAGGGTCCAGGTAGCCAGCCCGGTGAGGGAGTCGTGGTCAGCCAACAACACATTCACATCATGCTCACGGCCGCTCGGGGAGGAGTCACGGTTGATCTTGCGGATTTCCAGTATTTGCAGCTGTTTGACTCCCTCGGATTGAACTGAAATAAAGATCATTTTATATCAATTGCTATATTAATCTGTACGTCTATCAATCTATCTATATACAGTTTGTTGATATTTCAGGAATTCGGACATTTTCGAATTTGTGCCCTATAAATTGAGTTACCCCTGAAACTCTGCATGTTTTCTGTCATATGCAGAAGGTAGAACACATTACTATAGGGCGGGTGCCCAACCCCGAAAGGAGTTGAAATAGGGGAGCTATCCCCCCGCCAAAGGCGGCTTTCTAGGGCCTTTCCTAGCTGATGCTGAGAGGATTGGGTTCTAGTCATGTGGTGATGGGCTGGTCTATCCGAGTGAGAACTGAGCGATCTCTGCCATACCCATAGCTTACTCCAACTGTTCCTTTTACTTATATATTTTCCGTGGATTGACCTCCCTACTGCCAACCTAGAAGTTGGCAGATTGGGAGCCAAAGTGTCACATTTTTCCCTTACCCCTCAACTTTCCCTTCATAATTGCTGAGGGGCACAGGGCCTTGGGTGGGACTTTGGTTTCCCGGGCGTTTCCGCACCCTCCTCAGCTCCCTGCCTTAGAGTGGCTTCGGTCACCCGGGCTTTGTTAGTGGTAAGTAGGGAGGATTTTGTGGGGGCGCTCATTTATGGCCTTGGCCTTGCTCGAGACCTTGGGGCTGTTCGGCCAGGCAGCCTGGGGAACAACAACAACAACAACAACAACAACAACACATTACTATATCTTTGAGGGTAATAATATATATTTCATAATAATAGTTGACACCTGGAATATATGATTAACTAATAAGTTATGTAGGGATGTGGCGACCCCATCGCCCATCACTTTAGTGGTGCAGATAACCCCAGGAGGTTCGAACTGGGAATCCCACCTCCAGAATATTCTTCCACTAAGGGATCAGCAAGCCTTTTCTTGCTGCTCCTCCCTACCCTTTTAAGGGAATGAGCGTTTGGCTACTGACTGACTGACATAATAAATGTATTAAGAATAGAAGGTTAGAACATAAGTTCTTAATCATGTGTGTAGGGTGTTGGCTATACTGTGGAGAACTAAGAGTGAGGAACTGAGTGTTAAGGGGAGACTGGCCGTTTGTTTGGCCTATTAATTAATTTATTCATATATTTGTTTAGTTTCCTCCCTAGACCTCCATCAAGCTTAGAAAAACACCCCCTAGACCCCCCTTCAAGATAAATTTGTACATTTTTCGGATGTCCCGGCCGAAGGCCAGTTCCTCTTAAATTTGCAGGCTCGCTATTGCTCGCCAGCAAAAAATCGACACCTAAATGGCACGAAAGGTCTTAAAATTGACAACGAAATTGAGCGAAAGGTGTTAAAATCGCCAAACTAATGGGCCGAACGTTATATAATCTGAAAACTATGGGGCTAAACATTACAGTAGGGAGAAGGGGGTCCAGAAAAACGGTCGGCCTCCCCTTAATTAATGTATGGAAGAGGATCTTGATGTCACCCAGTTTCATAAAGATATATATGTTTGTTTATTTACGGGTGAACATGGGCCGGTTTTCTGGTCTTACCAGGTTTCCTCATGCTTACCCCCAATAGTTTTCAGATTTTATGACGTTCGGCCCATTAGTTTGGCGATTTTAATACCTTTTGCCCTATTTCGTTGTCAATTTTAAGACCTTTCGTGCCATTTAGGTGTCGATTTTTTCCTGGCGAGCGATAGCGAGCCTGTAATCTTAAGAGTAACCGGCCTTCGGCCTGGACATTTTTATACCGAAAAATTTACAAATTAATCTAGAAGGGGGATCTGATGGATGTTTTTTTAAGTTTGATGGAGGTCTAGGGAGGAGACTAAAAAAAAATATAAATAAATTAAAAAATCTACCAAAAAGTGAACCATCCCCCCTTAAGTATATTTCCTTCACTAATGCGTCGGGTTTGAGTATGGCAAGAATACCATCGTTATTCTGCAGTCACTTTCAACCAATGGCATGGCAGTATTTCAGGTGTCTAAATACGTCACCTAATTGTCTAGCGCATACCTCAGCCAGTCACCTAGCATTTATATAATCTCTGTCATTCAGAAATAGTGCGGACAAACATAATTATAGGAGATTCTGAAAATATCATTGCTGTAAGTAACACGTTTATAGCAGGAATATATGTGGATAAGCTCATTAATTAACTTTAATACCAAAGGAATTTCCATAATATATGATTGTATATCTTTTAAGAGCTAACAAACGAGCAAATCAATCTTGTCATATCACACTATAATTACAATTATTGTTAGTTCCTTTCATATATTCTGAAAATTTTACAATATTTAATTAGTTTGTTTTGTATATTTCCGTTCTCTTTTATCTGCTGAGGGTCCGTGAAGTAGTAAATACTAAGATAATATTAACTGCAGTACAGTGCAACAGTTTTGTTATCCAAATTTCTCTTAAATATTAGTAATTTTATTTCACGTGTACAATGGGACTGTCAGTGTTCCCCAAGTGGATGAATCCTGTATTATAGCCTGACCCAATCATTTCAACCATTGGAATAATTCACTACTGCATACCCAAACCTGACAATACTGGTCCATGATCAGCATTAGTGATGTTTGACTTTGATGATGACAACCTATAATGCATCCATGTTAAACAACAAAAATATATAAAAACGATAATATTGTATCCTATAACTTTCATGGATAATTTATATATTAGAGTAATTTGAAGGTGAGGATAACAAATTATGAGTAATAACCGGGTGAATACGTCTGAGAACATTAACGAATCACTTACTTATTGTTAACCCTTTGAGGATTATGACGCGTTTTCACAGTTTATTCTGACTATTACTAGACGATTCTATTAAGTAAAGGTGGGATCTGCGCGAGTCAAAAAGTTAATTGAGATCGACTTGACCCCCTTTATTGCTACAGGTCTTTCCTAAACTGTATACAATCTTTTCATAATAGCCAGAAAAAAAACTGCTAAAACGCGTCATGAACCACAAAGGGTTAATAAATCACTTTGGCTCCTTGAAAGCACGCCGATACAAGAGGTCTTGAGGGTGAGGAAGCGGTCTTCATATAATCGTCAAAATGTGCATTGTATGTATGACAGAACCTAAAGAGGTTATTGGCTAAAATATAACTAAATTCTACTCACAAACACACATGCATGCACAAACATACCAATGGACACGTATTATCCAACAACAACACTGACGGAAATGAGAGCTCTTTACAATAACAACAACAACAACAACCAAGACGTAAACCTGAGACAAGTCTTCTAAATAAATGACAAGATTAAATATGTTACAGACATTTGAAGGCGAATTTATGAGCTGACTCTTTAGTAATAAAGTTAATTGAAGTGGTGATGAACATTTATTATCATTAAAATACAAATTAACCAATAATGGTGCTTAAATACAACCATCTCTCCACAGCAGTTGTCCCAGTTTCATGTATTGGTAACCGTACAAGAATAATAATACTAATATAACTTACAAGCGGTCCTATAGTGATCCGAATCCTCAGCCGCTACGAATGCGACACAGAGGACAGCGAGTATCCAACACCTTCCCATCTCGGCTATAGATCTGCAAAATAATAGCAAATTTAAATAATGTACTTAAGAAGATTTGTTGCATAGTTACTGCAAATAATTTGTGAATACAAAAATGTATCTGTAGGAAGCCCATATTTCATTTTTCTATAAGCTTTCACAGGGTATTCACTGCTTAGCTTGCAAGGTTCTACAGCCAAGAAGTAGTCGCAAACTATTTACCATGGCTGTACAGCCGGGGAATAATACGTTTGGTGGCATACTCTCCAAAGTCATTCTTACTTACATAATTTCAGCTTTGGTTATCACTTTAGTTCTGTGAAAGACTGCGATAAACACACATAAACAAAGCTAGTATTTTATAGGCCTGCTTAATTTTGTTATATTCATTACATATCACCATAACAAAATATGGCTAAACAATGACTTGTGCCGCATCATTAGAAACAATGTATTGGGGGAAAATAGTACGTATCGACTCGCACTAATATTTTCAGTATTGTCTGCATGGAGATTTGCGATATCAACAACTTTAAAAAAAACTATATGACCTATAAAGAACAATCTAGGACATAAATCGTGGCCTTAAGGGGAGGCAGACCGTTTTTCTGGACCCCCTTCTCCCTAAAGTTAAGCCCCACTAGTTTGGAGATTATAAGACGTTCGGCCCATTAGTTTGGCGATTTTTACACCTTTCGCCCCATTTCGTTGTCAATTTTAAGACCTTTTGTGCCATTTAAGTGTCGATTATTTCCTGGCGAGCGATAGCGAGCCTGCAATTTTAAGAGGAACCGGCCTTCGGCCGGGACATTATTCTACCGAAAAATGTACAAATTTATCTTAAAGGGGGGTCTAGAGTGTTTTTTTCTAAGCTTGATGGATGTCTAGGGAGGAAACTAAAACAATATATGAACAAATGAATTAATAGACCAAACAACGATCTGTCTCCCCTTAAGATTTCGAAGCTATCCCAAACTGAATCGAATCTTCTCATTACTTTGTTCCTAATATTTAAGTTTTTGGCAGTTCCTTTATGTTGTTCAAGGGTTCATGTTGGGCAGAGATGTGTGTCTTAAGAGTGTAAATTGAGTGTACTGTACTTCCAAATCTGGCTGCTAGAGTGTTTTACTATTTCTGGGTAGGGTCAAGAACACTAGTAAGTATTAACCCTTGGAAACATTTAACCTTAAAGCTAAGTTCTGACGCATAAGGCTGTACAATATATCCATTGGTTGGTCAATAGAGTAGCATGTATGTACTGTACAGTGCAGTGACGGTCATTTATGTTGATACGTGTACAGTCACGAGCATAAAATATTCTGCAACACCAACCAGATAACCTTCGCCTCTTTGTTTCCAAAGGTATTGCTAAACTGTTTTTTCAAAACACACCACGATTTGTTATATTTCATTCTAGCTACCGACAACCAAATATGTTCAACTTAGCATATGAAGCAGTTGACGGCATCTGATTAATATCGCAGTATTTATGCTCGTGACTGTACAGTACATCTTCGAAGCTGGCTCGAGTTGACTTAGATCTCCATATTAATTATTTGCCAGATATTTGTATTTCGAAGGTTCATTTAATAAGTTCGAGGCTTCAAAATGAACAAATGAATGTACAATCACGAGCAAAAATGCTGTGCCATCAACCAGATAACGTCAACTCCTTCATCACGAGAGGTTTATATTAAGCTGAGTAAAATCGTCTGCCGGTAGCTAGAATGAAATAAAGATTTGTTTGTGAATTTAATTAAAAAGTTTAACAATATCTTTGGATACGAAAGGGCGAATATGATCTGGTTGATGTCCAGGCATTTATGCTCGTGACTGTACATGAGCTACATCCTGTATACATATACGCACAAACACGATAATATATTGGTATTTCGAAACTGGAATGTTTCGTCATATAGGTTGACCTAAACGAAACTGTTTCATTCATGGATCCGAGATTATTTAGGAGCATGAGTCGGAAGGGACATGGTTAGACAGTTTTAGACAAAAAATTACCATTAGCATTCTAAACTAATAATATTAATTTGTGATAATGTAGGTAATGTATAAATATCGGGGCAATTGTACAATACTACCGATTTTTAGCGAAATTGGTAACATATACTAAAACTATACCTAACTGTAATACTGTGCAAATTACATACTGGCTAAGTTTTATAATTGACCAGTATTTGGCTGGGAGATTGTGTGTGTGCATGTATATGTGTATGTGCATAGAGTACAGAAGGATAGAGGTGAAAGCGTGACGTCACACGGTTATTTCGCCGTGCGTCCTAGGGATTTGGTGGCAGCACTGTTGTAGGGCATACAACCAAAACACCTGAGTCGTTTTTTCCTTATTAGATACTCCTTGATATCTGTGCACCTGGCTTGTCTGCAGTGTTACCAAACTTAAGGGAAATTCAGCAAAATGAGGGGGCAATAGATTAAAGAGGGAACGTCTTTAAGAGTGATTTAACGTTGGTAAAAACGTTAAAATTATTTGAAATAAATTAGATATATAAAAACGAGGAAAATATTAGGAATACATAGGCCTATACAATATAACAAATACTTATATATGATGTAAGCTGTATAACTACAAGAAACACATCAATAATTAAAATGACGTTTTGAATATATAATATTAGTTACATGTTATGTAGATGTTAATTTATAAAGTTGCACTAAAACAGGACATTTCACGAAATATGTTCATAGGTTATACTTATGACGTCTAGGGATATTTTGGCCCAGCATGTTTGACGTTGGCAACTCCCCACTCTCACAACAACAATGGTGGGGGTAGAAGAGACGTGGCTGTGCTCATAATGACGACAATTTCATGATAATCTGGCCTTTACAGTAGCCTCTACTTATGTCTATTTAACTCTGTCATGTCAATAGAGTCTCTGGATAGCGTAGAATTGATTATTAATAACGTATTAGTACAAGGTAGGGATTATTACGAATTAATGGGGACCCTCCCATTTTCCCTTGCGATCGTGCTGCCATCTCTCGACCGTGCGGCACGCTATTTTCAGATTTGTAGCGTCTCACTCTATGGTGTGTGTGTGTGTGCGTGTAGGGGAGGGGGAGGGGGGGGGGGGAGTGGTGAGTCTTTCAGTACAAAAGTTAATCCTGTGGGGTGTTGAGTGTTCCACATTGGGAGGCAATGTCTGATTTGTGCCATGCTTGGATTTTCATTCTATTTTTGAAAGGTAGAGTATAGTAATATTATATTGTTATGTTTGAAGATTAGTTTTCATAACGCAAAAATTATATATATATTAATCTTCCCCAATGTTTTGCCATTGCTTTAATAAGGTGGATAAGTGTTTCCTTAATTGAAATATTTCCTCCTATATTTGTAAATCCGTGATTGTAAAGAATTTGTGTTGCATGGATTTTATCATGTCATGACATTGGTATCGGTTCAAATATGGGACTTGCCATATATGGGGCCCTCAAATTTCATGTGTCCTGTAGTTTTCTTAGAGACCATTCTTCATTGTTATACATGTCATTACTGTCGCAAATTCAGGTAAAAATTGAAGAGACCCCGGACAGCCTTTTTACTAGTTAATTTTTGTTTATTGTTTATTTTTCATTGATATACAGTGTTGTTTAATACCGAGGACCATCGCATTTTAGTATTTTCAACATCAGCCTAACGCCCTAACCTAACCTAACTTTACCTAACCTAATCGAAAGCTAACCGACGGTCTAAACCCAGCTCACTTTCCCTGTCTATGGGTATGCGATGGTCTAAACCCAGCTCACGTTCCCTGTTTATCGGTAAACAATCCAACAGTTTCTCGTATTTCACTTATAGTGAATTTGCGACGGTAATTACATGTACACCAACATAGAATTGTCCATGAAACATCTAGAACACAGATAATTATCGATGGGGATCGTGTCCGGGTTGTCTTCAATTTTAACCCAAATTCATTATATGGATAAAGCAGTCAAATTAGAAGCGAATATAAAGCTTGTGACTCAGAGCGTGAGAATCATCACGAAAGGTTGCTTGAATAATACTATTTTTTCTATTGAAAAATTACCCAGCCGAAAGTCTGTTTTTCTATCGCTCGCTATGTAATAATTGACGGCAAGGATTTAGGCTAGTATGCGGGTGTACGCCTGCCTTGTTTACACTACGCTACGCGGACGCTCGCGATCAGGTTCCCGTCTATAATTATTGACTGCCGTTGGATACAATAATAATTTGAGGGGGGCTTTGCCCCCCTCACCCCACGATAACTTATTGTCATCATCATATATATTGCCAGCAGGGGGCAAATAACAGAAGAAAACAAAAACGAAACCGCGAGCATAAGACCTATGTAAACATGACGACCTTACGCTCGGTTACTACATCCTTCCCCATGATATAACTAATATATAAACCTAAATAATAGATCATAACTTTGACCCGACCTGGTGAAAAACTAAAATAATACCACTAATTTTTCTCACTTTTCCACCGTGTTTTTAGTATTTTGTCATCCTCTATATCAATGCTAAGACCAGCGGGGGTCTACCCCCAGGTTAGGTTAGGTTGTTAGGTTAGACTAATGACAAAATATGATTTTCGGGGGGCATGTCTTAACATTGCTAAGTAATGGGTAAAAATGCATTTGCAGAAGGAAAAATACCTTAAAACACACTAATTAATAAAATAACTGATGAAAAAAAGGATAGAAATATAAAAGAACCATAGGTGACCTAAAATGCATGATGACCAGAGAGAGAGAGAGATATTCTTGTGATAAGCTAATCACTGATAACACTGGACAAAGACTTAAACCCATTCACAACCACAATATAATGTTTTTCCAAAGATATCAAGGTTAAATGTTATTTTAATACCACGAATTTTGTTGATATATTTTAAGATAAATATTGAATCTATATGCTCTAAAGATCATATGAAAATGTGTTAAACCCTCTGAAAAACCTAATATAAAAGTATGCTACTAAAATTTAATTTTCGTAACAAGGTTGTCAATATGGTACTTTCCCGTTATCAATGTACAATCAAAGCTGAACATTGCAGAGTAAACACCGTAGACTTCATCGATTTTCACCTTCGTATAATCGACAGCCAATTTTTTGTTTTTATTTACTAAGGGATTAGTACTCAACCAGCGGGGGGGTGGGGGCGGCAGCCCCCACCCATAATACTAGGTTAGGTTAGGTAAGGTTGTTAGGTTAGGCTAATGTATTTTCAAATCACTATCTAGATTTCTAATTAATTACAAACACTATATATTGATGCAAATGTACAATTTTGTTTATAAAAAACACTCGGAAAATTCGTGGTATTAAAATACAAAATTTCCGATATCAATGATGCTCCGTGTTTGCTTCCGTGACATGACGATGGTGAATTATGATATTTCAGCATTACAGTGCACTTATGATAATATTGATTGTAATGCTGAAACCGTATATCATCTACTTGTTACGATCGGGTCTCCTATAAATCAGTGGCTCTTATACATTGGACTAGACTGGCATAAATGCAACAACGGAAACGCTAGATCCAACCCCTGATATATAATCCCGTCGAACAAAGAACACATGTACCCTCCAGAGTTATATCTGCGATAGCGGGGTATCTTAACTCTCAGTATCTATGTGCTTCTACTATAGGCTGATGTTCTCTGAAACAGCCTATTACCTATAACATATGGTTGCTTAGTTATGGTACACAAGGAAAACATAGTTAACTTAATTAAATCACAAGAGTGATCTAATGCAAACAAGAAGGTTTACTTAACGTTACTTTAATCAATAATATCTGTCACTCCTTTATGAAAGAAAGTGTTGTAAAGTCCTCAAGCACCGAATAAGGAATCTTCTGAATAATGTCGGATGCTACTAAGAAGAACGTATCGGAAATGGAACCACAAAATAGCAGGAGGCAGGACAATGCACGTGTAGGCTAAATACTCAAAAAGGCTGGACATATAATGTTATTGGACACAAGAATATTATAAGCGGTGCAACTGTAATAATGCTCGCCACGAAAAAAGTAGTACTCCTATTAACAAAACCGGTCTATGCTGGTTGTGTCTCTCTACAGCAACCTAGACCTCAAAATGCTTGTGTAAAAATAATGGGTATGCATTAAAGAGTATATGATCTAATCCAGCTAATGTCTACCCGGCTTAATAAAGTCCAGCTGGGATGCGCAAAGGTACAGAATTCTGGTGGAGCAAGGCAGCTCCTAGCCTAGTGTGGACCTTCGATCTGTGCGGCCTGATTACGTTAATATGAAGGGGTGCTCTCTTGAGGATTCTCGATCACAAGTATCGAGTATCCTCCTGGCGACCCTCAAAAGTAAAAGCAAATAGAGTTAGAACAGTGTTGGGTGGATTAGGCAAGCAGCCCTCACGCACTACACAGTCTAAACTCCAAGGTACACAGACAAAAGATCCACCCAGGTAACCCACAGAATCCGTAGTGTCGTGTAGCTCAAAAGTAGCCTACACACATTGAAAGCACCTACAGCAAGGTACCTGATCCCTAGTCTAGCATTATTTAACCCTGTAGAAACATTAGTGATTGATGGAGACAGTCTGAGCAATACAATCTCCCAAAAAGACAATGACTATCTTCAACCTTAATCTAGTACATAAGAAATGTGAGATCCAGCATATAATACAGTCTGGCCACCAATTCAAGGTGTGGATGCAGAGAACCAGAGGGGGATTGATATTAAGAAAAGGTGAGGAAGTAGTGGAAATGATAGAGGCAGTAGGAGAGAAAGATTCTAAGACAAGAGTGTGGGACAGTTCAAGGGAGATGCTTAGAGTATGCTGTCTGGGAAGGATCTGACAAGGATATTCCCATCGACCTCCTGGCTGGAGTCCCAGTTCGCAAGAATGGCACGAGGGCGCGCGACAGTCGCCCAGTAAGCATCCGCGTAGTAGGCAGTGTTAGGCAGGAGGCAACGAATCCCGCGAGGCCTATGTAAGGGGGCCAGCCACGTGCCACACTCACTACCAAGTCACACCACCTTGTCTCTCTCTCTCTCCCTTTCCCGCTCGCCTTCCCATCATTCAACTACTTAACACAATACTTTCAATTGACTAAATAAAACAGAAAGGATTGTGACAGACGAAAACAAAGAACAGTTCTGAACTGTCTGCAACACAAGCTTTCTCGAGAAGGAAAGTACACAATGATAGGTAGACTGTAGCTATATTCTCTGCCCTGGCGAGTCCTAGCGAGTAAGCCATGCGGTTCTGGGGGAAGCGGTGAGCGTCACATACTCTATAAAGGGCACTTTCTGTCTGTTAGTTCCCGGGTAGCATTCAAGACAGCTAGAGCAGCCTTATTTGCCAAGTTTTCTTTATATTTCTTTCAAGGAATATTGTGTTTTATTGTTGTTTTTCATGGTTTGAGTAGAGGATTTACATTAACTTAACCATTATTCATAAATTTGAAGATACACAGCATCAAATGGCGCTATTTATTTGGTGAATTGCGCTTTTACAGTAGGTCAGGGAAATTGTGGGGTAAATTGAATACACGATGGGTTGAGGGGGCGCTGCCCCCTCACCCCCCCCTTGACTTATTGTCATCCTCATGAATGTTGATCTGTTGAACAGGTTGCCGGTATTTCGTTTTTGTGAGTAACAATCGCGCCATTTATTGCATTTATTGGGTGAATCGTGCCTGCCGCATCATTCAAAACAATAAGAAGAAGGTCAAGCCGAAGGATTCATTGGACGGAATGCTTTGTTTACGGTCGGAACTGATTATTTTGGTGTTATTTTTCAGTGTAATCAGGTTTTATCAAGATGTCGAAAACTAAATTCCTCCATGCGAACTATGAGAAAACTATGGTGAGTCTATAGGTCCCTATGGTGAGTCTATAGGTCCCTATGGTGAGTCTATAGGTCCCTATGGTGAGTCTATAGGTCCCTATGGTGAGTCTATAGGTCCCTATGGTGAGTCTATAGGTCCCTATGGTGAGTCTATAGGTCCCTATGGTGAGTCTATAGGTCCCTATGGTGAGTCTATAGGTCCCTATGGTGAGTCTATAGGTCCCTATTTTCCCTAGTAAATGGTTTCTAATAGTGCGGCGCAAGACGTCTTTAATGATATCTGGTGGGCCACTTCCTCAGTTTTCAAGATGGAGAGCTCATACTGGGCATGCATAGGCATATTAAGGTTTTAAGCAAGTGATGGTAAATATTTACCTATGTTCCCATTAAAATATCCTTAAGTAACCTATTAAGAACTGGTCAGGGGACTGGTTAGAACTTGTAGGATGTCTAATTGAATTGCGGAAATCAGCATTTACTGAGAAATAAAAGTCTTAAAATGTGCTATGTTTTGCGGGAGGGTCTGTACGCCGCCACATTCGCACGGCCCCGCCCACTGCCCAAAATGTACAAATATTATATTAGATTATATTAACCTAACCTAACCTAACCTAGCCTAGCCTAGTCTAACCTAACCCTAATATAATATAATATAACATAACATAACATTACCTGGGAAAGAGAGGGCAGGGACCCTGGGTGACCCATAGCGCATTTTAAGACTGTTATTTCTCAGTAAATACTGATTTCCGCAGTTCAATTAAACATCCTACAAGTTCTAACCGCAGTCCCCTGAACAGTTTTTAATAGGTTACTTGAGGATATTTTAACGGGACCATAGGTAAATATTTATCCAAGTGATGATTATAATGAAGTCAGTGACTATTTCAATGGAGTTAGTGAAGCTGATGTGGTAATGTAGTAGAAGGATGACATTGATGATAGAAACGAGAAGGAAGTTTGAAAGGCTGTGTGTATTAAGTTGGAGTAATTCCTATTTACAATTAAGGGTATTTATCCTGAAAATCTCTTGGCCTGACACTGTTTAGAACCCGGGTCAGTAGGCATGCAAGGCTCCTGCTCTACCACTGTATTACGCTCAGACGTACAATAGGAATACAACCTAACTACTATGGGTTTCAGAGGCCGTGTGGCATCGTTTTCGGGAATAACTTATTAACAAACAGTTGGATCAGTATGATATTTTGACACAGCTTTTTTCACACCGTGCCCTAATTTTCGTCAATATAGTGCATTACCAAAAGTGTAGAAATAAGCTACTTGTCCCTGTGTCATGAGGTTAAAGTCACACATTAATGACTAAGAAACGGACAAGGCTACCTTGTGAGAACCACCACACCATTATTGCTCTTCCATCAAACATGGTAATTATCAGCCACCACTCAACCCTACTAGTGCCTTTAAATTCAAGTTATCTGTCAATATCAAAATACAAATATACAAAAATACATACTTTTTGACTATTTTACGTATCCTCAGACGTCAACTTGGCATAGTTCTGTGGTTGCACGCACAACGTCTGGATATTAATGTGTTAACCAGTGTAACAAAGTTAAAAAGTGAAATTGTGATAATAACGTTAATTGTGAAATTATAATTGATATTTAATTGTTATAATACATTTGTGACGGTAGGAACATGTAAATCAATGAAATGTGTGATGTGACAATTCAGTAGATTACACAAAAATCAATGGGTTTCGTGACTGTCAGACCGTTGGATAAAACCAAAACTACCTCTAATAATATAGGGCTTCGAAACAGAGCTTGTGATTTCTTCTCTGACGAGCAGCTAGCCATAATATATAAAAAACTTATGTGTTCTCATTTGATCAAAAGGGACTGGGGTTCTCGTACAGAGGCTCCACTCCAGATCGCTATTACGGAAGACGTCTGGGGTTCTCGAGCAGGACAAACCGGGTATATTTTCCCAGTATACCTGGGGGTATAAATTTGGATAATATTCAAGGACACTAGTGCGACGTTATGAGAAATAATTTCTTAGTGAAAATAGGCACCAATAGATTCGCCATATTTTTCTCCATATAGTCCGCATGGAGGATTTTCGTTATCAACAAATTGAAAAATACCCACTTCACAGACAAATACACCAAAAATCTAAGTCAAAGCAGAGGTGTGAGGGCAGGAGCCCCCACCTATAATACTAGGATAGGTTAGGTAAGGTTGTTAGGTTAGGCTAATGTCCTTTCAAAGGGGTATAGGCTAGTAAACACTAGGATAGCCTATACCCGGTCAGAGGTAAGAAGAAGAAGAAGACTCCTGCAGTAGTCTCCTTGAATGCTACCTAAATTTGGGTGGTCTCGGGGACTCCGGTCCTACGTTCTTCCAGACTTTAAGGTGGGCTTAATGATCCTTATGGGTCAATAGCCTCTAAAGTCTTATTTTAACTAACTCAGTTGAGCAAGGGACTGGGGCTCTCGAAAAGGGGCTCCAGTCCTGACGTTATTAATGACTAACAGTGTGTTGACTTAATAATCCAGAAAGGTTGATGGCCTCTGAAGTCCTATGTCAACTAAGTTGAGCAAGGGACTGGAGTTCTCGAAAAGGGACTCCAGGCTTGACGCTATTCTCGACTTACAGTGTGCTGGCTTAATAATCCAGAAATGTTGATAGCCTCTGCAGTCCTATTTTAACTACTGTAACTTGACAGTTGAGGTAATGCTAGCCTATGATAGCTTAGTTTATAGACCAATTACTAATAGGGACGATTGCCTTCGACTACAGGAAGACTCAACTGCCCTTGAAGAGTGGGAAGTCAAGTGGCAGATGACATTTAGACCTGACAAATGTCACCATATCCATTTCACCCGTTCGAACAAAATCATCCTATTTTCCTACAACTCCATAGCACCTTTTTGGATACTGTTCCCTCCCACAAATATTTGGGGGTCCACATCTCAGCATACATGAGGTAGACCACTCACGTTGGCAGCATCAGAGCAAAGGTTAATAAGGCCCTGGGCTTCCTGCGCAGGAATCTTACTTAGTGTAACGCAAATATAAAAATTCTAGCTTTTAAAACAATTGTTAGGCCACATTTAGAATGCTGCGACACCGTCTGGGATTCAAACACTCACAATAACATATATAAACTAGAAGCCATACAAAACAAAACTGCAAGGTGGATCAGACGTGATTACAGACACTACATCTGTCACTTTGCTTAAAAAATTCATTAGACTAGACCCACTTCCAACAAGAAGACAAATACACAGACAACAGATGTTATATAAAATCACTAACAACTTAGTAGACATAGACAAAGATATATATTTACACCCTACAAGTATATGATTTGTGAGACACAACCACAACCTAAAATACCACACGTATCAGGCACACACGGACATATTTTGGCAATCATTTTTCCCCGCAGCATCCAAGAGTGGAATCACCTCCCATTTCATGTAGTTAACCCTGCTCAGGTAATGTTCCAGAAGTGTAAAAAAATTAGCAATTTGGCCCCATATGGGAACCGGCACTTTAAGCGGCTCTCACCTGAAAACTGATTGATGGATTTTAAATTTTTTGTTACCAATAGAAACTACAATTAATGCTTAATATTATGTTAAGAGCAAATTACACTACTGTAAATATTAAGTCAAATAAAAAAATAAACAAAATAAAAGTTGTGAAAAAAGGTCAACAAAAGTGAGGCATATCTCATACATTACATAAGCTGGATTAATTTGGTTGCAGGGCTGTGGAGGGTATGGCTGAGGGTCTAGGGTGACAACAAGGCAGAACTCTGGGGCTAAACAAAAATTTGATAGGAAGGGGAAATTTGTAGTACACATTTAGTATTATGGACCCCATATGGTGACCAGACAGGTTGGTACAGGAAATGGGAGGAGAGAGAGCGGCGGCTCACACCCTCTCCCAGTTGTAGGACGATGCGAACTGACTGCTCGTCTTCAAAATTTCTTGCCATCGGCCTCCGGCCGTGAAATATTCGCAAAAAACCTGTTTTACGCATATTTTTTGGCCCATATGGGGCCAATATGCCTGAGCAGGGTTTAGCCCCACTCTTGATTCTTTTAGAACTAGGATCACCAATCATTACATCCCTAATCCTGATCCTGTCCCCAACCACTAGTCCCCATGCAGAATGCCAGCATATCATGCCGCCCGAAAGCGGCTCTCTGCGGGTCCCACAATGTAAACGTAAACGTATGTTGAGTGGGTGTGGCAAGGTGGCACTGAGACAAGTGAACAAATTAAAAACAAGTGCATATATAATAATCAATAACTCAATCATTACAAATGAATACCCCCTTACGTATTCGACGAAATGTTTTATTCCTTGTATTGTTTAATAGATACTATTGTGGTAATTGTTCATGAGAACTTGTTACAATAGTGCTGCCTCTTCGCATCTTTACCCGTGGTACTAGAGTATCTGTTTAATGTCCATTACTTTACAACTAGCGTTATACAATACAAACCTTCTGCTGTTCAGGATTTATTCATACTTCTCTGGAATTCACCTCCACAAATTAATTTTCCACAAATCCGCAACAGTTTAAATCTACTATAAAGAAGTTTGTTTTCATTACCTCCGTTTGTTTGTCAGTCTCTCTGTTTGGCTGCAAACAAGATATCTCAAAAAGCCGATTTTAACAAAATATAATGTCCAGATAGAACATGCACACACCTCCACCAGCGGAAGCGGCTCTCAAAGTTATGAATCGATGTTCACGAAATTTGGTGAGCAGATAGGATATGCGCCAAAGAAGGGGCAATTCCATTTGGAAGGCAGTCGGTAGAGAACATACCTCCGTCAGCGTGGGCAGAGGTACGGGCTCTCCCAAGTTCCATTCTAATATAGTTTGGTTTTCCTTTCTCTTTTCTCTTTTGTAAAAATGGTATTAGCATATTTCTTTCATCTTTCATCTTTCATCTTTCATGGAAATACGCCTAACGGCCTTATTGGGCTATCCTTAGTTGGAATTATGCAAGGCTGGTACATGTCATATTTATAACATACTATGTGGTACCAACTCTGTAAATTGCTAACTGAATAAATATTATTATTATTATTATTATTATTATTATTACTCGGCAAAAGTTAGGCCCATATCCGACCAAGATGTGTATAACCAGGAAAGTTCTAGCATTATTACCGCCCCTTTCTGAGCGTCACATTATGTCCTTGAATGTTATCTTGAAGTGACAGTGATAGACCAGTTGCCAGTGTGTGTGTGATTGTGTTTTGTGTGTGTGTGTGTGTGTGTGTATGTGTGATTGATATGGAATGCACGAGAAGCAAGCGTTGTATTTAACGGTCATAATCTTAAGGGAGCCCACCTCGCTTTTTTGTCTTTTTCTCCCTATCTCTTTGGGTTGTATCCATTCGGCCCTATTCAGCCTACTGTTTTAAGACGTTTACCCCCATCCAGGTGTCAATATTTTCCTGGCGAGCGGTAGCGAGCCAGCATATATATATATATATATATTTTTTTTTTTGACAGCAAGCTACATTTGTACACTTTTTGATAGAAAAATTTCTCCGGCGAAGCCGGATTTCTCCATACAATGCTGTCTTGCTATCGCTGGCCAGGAAGAAATCGACACCTGAATGGAGATAAACGTCTTAAAACAGTTGGCTGAATGGAGCCGAATGGATGCAAGCAAGAGAAAGAGAGAAAAGGAGAGAAAGATAAAAAAAAACGGTGACCCCCCTTAAACCGCCGGATTGATGAGCGTTATTAGCTATATAGTATATATACAGTATACAATGTTCAGTTTTCCACAACCCCCTTCCCATATGCTTAACCCCTTCAGTATAAGATGATGCTGATCTTTATTGTATAGTGCAACCATTAGCCCATATTATTCTGCCTAGGGAGGGAAGCGTTGAGGGAGTTACAAGGTTAAGGGGGGATTTGTTTTATCTATAATGATTAGAGTACTGGCTCCCTATCGCTCGCCAGGAAAAATCGACACCTAAAGGGCACGAAAGGTCTTAATATTGACAGAAAATGGAGCGGAAGGTCTTAAAATCGTCAAGCTAATGAAGTGAACGTCTTATAACTAAAGGAGCTAATAGGTCCAGAAATAAGAGACAAAGCAGTAACCGAGTGTACCTGGCCTACATGTGAGGGTTTGTGTGGTGTGTGTTGGTAGTGTGTGTGTGTGTGTATGACTGACTGGCCTGATAACAGACTCTCTGTTGATGGACGCTCTCTCTCTCAACAACAATCAGCCCTTAATTCCCTTCAGTCAACAGGAACCCGATAACGATCCAAATGTTTAGGTCCGCGAGCGAAGCCAAGGAATTTAAGTCGCCACACATATCCTTGTTGTTCTTCTTCTTTTATTTGCTTACTACTACTTCTTGTTAGGGCGACGCTTATTGTAAATTGCTAAATCTCGGTAATTATTGAACCAATTCTAATTAGTTTTCCCATGAATATACTCTGATCGATCCAGTCTAAGGCTAGGTCATAACAGAACCATTTTTTTGTTTTTAATTTCGTCCTGTGCGTCGCGCCACGCACCTTGGAGTTAACAAGTCCAAGCGGAGCTATAGTCCGCTTGGACTTGTTTAAGGGGGGTCACCTGCTATGTTTCTCTCCTTTTCTCTCGGTGTCTGGCTTGTATGCATTCGGCCCCATTCAGCCTACTGTTTTAAGACTTTGTTTTCCCCATCCAGGTGTTTACTTATCGCAGCATTGTATGGAGAAATCCGGCTTCGCCGGTAACATTTTTCTATTGAAAAATGTACGAATTTAGCCTGCTGTCAAAAACATTTTTTGTTAAATGTGCTGGCTCGCTACTGCTCACCAGGAAAAAATCGACACCTGGATGGGGATAAACGTCTTAAATCAGTAGGCTGAATGGGGCCGAATGGATACAACCCAGAGAGAGAGGGAGAGAGAGAGAATACAAAAACGAGGTGGGCCCCCTTAATAAGCTACCAGCCACTATTAACCCTTCCTTAATAATTATACTTTTTAAATTAATTTTATCACTTTAGCTACCTCAAGACAAATTTCTAACATAGGGAAAATCTCCAACATCAACACAATCAAGTACTAAAATCCTCCATCAGTAACCAGACTGCAATACAAATATGTTATAGGAGTAGTTAACATTAAATATGTTATAGGAGTAGTTAACATTAAATATGTTATAGGAGTAGTTAACATTAAATATGTTATAGGAGTACTTAACATTAAATATGTTATAGGAGTAGTTAACATTAAATATGTTATAGGAGTAGTTAACATTAAATATGTTATAGGAGTAGTTAACATTAAATATGTTATAGGAGTAGTTAACATTAAATATGTTATAGGAGTAGTTAACATTAAATATGTTATAGGAGTAGTTAACATTAAATATGTTATAGGAGTAGTTAACATTAAATATGTTATAGGAGTAGTTAACATTAAATATGTTATAGGAGTAGTTAACAATACATATGTTATAAGAGTAGTTAACATTAAATATGTTATAGGAGTAGTTATCATTAAATATGGTATAGGAGTAGTTAACATTAAATATGTTATAGGAGTAGTTAACATTAAATATGGTATAGGAGTAGTTAACATTAAATATGTTATAGGAGTAGTTAACATTAAATATGTTATAGGAGTAGTTAACATTAAATATGTTATAGGAGTAGTTAACATTAAATATGTTATAGGAGTAGTTAACATTAAATATGTTATAAGAGTAGTTAACATTAAATATGTTATAGGAGTAGTTAACATTAAATATGTTATAGGAGTAGTTAACATTAAATATGTTATAGGAGTAGTTAACATTAAATATGTTATAGGAGTAGTTAACATTAAATATGTTATAGGAGTAGTTAACATTAAATATGTTGTAAGAGTAGTTAACATTAAATATGTTATAGGAGTAGTTAACATTAAATATGTTATAGGAGTAGTTAACATTAAATATGTTATAGGAGTAGTTAACATTAAATATGTTATAGGAGTAGTTAACATTAAATATGTTATAGGAGTAGTTAACATTAAATATGTTATAGGAGTAGTTAACATTACATATGTTATAAGAGTAGTTAACATTAAATATGTTATAGGAGTAGTTAACTTTAAATATGTTATAGGAGTAGTTAACATTAAATATGTTATAAGAGTAGTTAACATTAAATATGTTATAAGAGTAGTTAACATTAAATATGTTATAGTAGTTAACATTAAATATGTTATAGGAGTAGTTAACATTAAATATGTTATAGGAGTAGTTAACATTAAATATGTTATAGGAGTAGTTAACATTAAATGTTATAGGAGTAGTTAACATTACATATGTTATAAGAGTAGTTAACATTAAATATGTTATAGGAGTAGTTAACATTAAATATGTTATAGTAGTTAACATTAAATATGTTATAGGAGTAGTTAACATTAAATATGTTATAGGAGTAGTTAACATTACATATGTTATAAGAGTAGTTAACATTAAATATGTTATAGGAGTAGTTAACATTACATATGTTATAAGAGTAGTTAACATTAAATATGTTATAGGAGTAGTTAACTTTAAATATGTTATAGGAGTAGTTAACATTAAATATGTTATAAGAGTAGTTAACATTAAATATGTTATAAGAGTAGTTAACATTAAATATGTTATAGTAGTTAACATTAAATATGTTATAGGAGTAGTTAACATTAAATATGTTATAGGAGTAGTTAACATTAAATATGTTATAGGAGTAGTTAACATTACATATGTTATAAGAGTAGTTAACATTAAATATGTTATAGGAGTAGTTAACATTAAATATGTTATAGGAGTAGTTAACATTAAATATGTTATAAGAGTAGTTAACATTAAATATGTTATAGTAGTTAACATTAAATATGTTATAGTAGTTAACATTAAATATGTTATAGGAGTAGTTAACATTAAATATGTTATAGGAGTAGTTAACATTAAATATGTTATAAGAGTAGTTAACATTAAATATGTTATAGGAGTAGTTAACATTAAATATGTTATAAGAGTAGTTAACATTAAATATGTTATAGTAGTTAACATTAAATATGTTATAGTAGTTAACATTAAATATGTTATAGGAGTAGTTAACATTAAACATGTTATAGGAGTAGTTAACTTTAAATATGTTATAGGAGTAGTTAACATTACATAATATGTTATAAGAGTAGTTAACATTAAATATGTTATAGGAGTAGTTAACATTAAATATGTTATAGGAGTAGTTAACATTAAATGTTATAGGAGTAGTTAACATTACATATGTTATAAGAGTAGTTAACATTAAATATGTTATAGGAGTAGTTAACATTAAATATGTTATAGTAGTTAACATTAAATATGTTATAGGAGTAGTTAACATTAAATATGTTATAGGAGTAGTTAACATTAAATATGTTACAGTAGTTAACATTACATATGTTATAGTAGTTAACATTAAATATGTTATAGGAGTAGTTAACATTAAATATGTTATAGTAGTTAACATTAAATATGTTATAGGAGTAGTTAACATTAAATATGTTATAGTAGTTAACATTAAATATGTTATAGGAGTAGTTAACATTAAATATGTTATAGGAGTAGTTAACATTAAATATGTTACAGGAGTAGTTAACATTACATATGTTATAAGAGTAGTTAACATTAAATATGTTATAGGAGTAGTTAACATTAAATATGTTATAGTAGTTAACATTAAATATGTTATAGGAGTAGTTAACATTAAATATGTTATAGGAGTAGTTAACATTAAATATGTTATAGGAGTAGTTAACATTAAATATGTTATAGGAGTAGTTAACATTACATATGTTATAAGAGTATTTAACATTAAATATGTTATAGGAGTAGTTAACATTAAATATGTTATAGTAGTTAACATTAAATATGTTATAGGAGTAGTTAACATTAAATATGTTATAGGAGTAGTTAACATTAAATATGTTACAGGAGTAGTTAACATTAAATATGTTATAGGAGTAGGTAACATTAAATATGTTATAGTAGTTAACATTAAATATGTTATAGGAGTAGTTAACATTAAATATGTTATTGGAGTAGTTAACAATAAATATGTTATAGGAGCAGTTAACATTAAATATGTTATAGTAGTTAACATTAAATATGTTATAGGAGTAGTTAACATTAAATATGTTATAGGAGTAGTTAACATTAAATCGTGTGAACAAAATGAAGGGGCAGGGTAGTAACGAATAGTTTTAGTCTTAATCAGTTAAGGCCAAGGTACGAATCACCTGGGCCATAGTAATGTATTGTATTATAGTTTAACCTTCGATACTGAATCAAATGTGTGTGTAGCCATTAATGTTCTTGACTGTACTGTATACGCACTTCAAGGCATATACAAAAAGTTAAGAGATCTCGCGTATCAAATGTTAGCTTAAGGGGGGTCATCGTTTTTTTTATCTTTCTCTCCTTTTCTCTCTTTCCCTGGCTTGTATCCATTCGGCCCCATTCAGCCAACTGTTTTAAGACGTTTATCCCCATCGAGGTGTCGATATCTTCCTGGCGAGCGATAGCGAGCCAGCATTGTATGGAGAAATCCGGCTTCGCCGGAGAAATTTTTCTATCGAAAAATGTACAAATTTAGCTTGCTGTCAAAACAAAAACATATTATATATGCTGGCTCGCTACCGCTCGCCAGGAAAATATTGACGCCTGGATGGGGGTAAACGTCTTTAAACGGTAGGCTGAATGGTGCCGAATGGATACAAGCCAAAGACAGAGGGAGAGAAAAGCGAAAAAAAGCGAGGTGCGCTCCCTTAAGAGATCTCGCGTATCAAATGTTAGCTTATTTATATGATAAGACTAATACTGTACCGAATTATCACTACCTCGTTCATTGCTTAAGAGATCTTCCTAAGCTTTATAAATGATCGTTGTATGTCCATTGAAAGCATTATATAGAGAACTGATAAGATTGGAAGATATAATAGTTTAGTTTAGCCCCGCGGAAGAATCTGTATTACAAGTTACGGCAGTCCTGTGTTGATAATGGAAGTAGTGTAAACAAATATGGGTTTAAAGACGGAGTGAAGAGCGTAATTACTGCGTCCAGACTTAAATTATAGTAAATTAAGGGGAGGCAGACCGTTTGTTTGGTCTATTAATTCATTTATTCACATATTTTTTTAGTTTCCTCCCTTGACCTCCATCAAGCTTAGAAAAACACCCCCTAGACTCCCTTTCAAGATAAATTTGTACATTTTTCGGTAGAATAATATCCCGGCCGAAGGCCGGTTCCTCTTTAACCCCTTATTGGCGGCGCGCAACATATGTCGAGTGAAATAAATTTGGACTAAGTGGCGGTGCATGACAGCTGTCGAGCGCCATTTTCAGCACGTAATGTTGCTGAAAGAGAGAGCTGAGCGGTGGGACGAGCGTAGTAACCTTATGAACGCTCCCCACGACCACCGTGGACGTACTGAACTGTATTCTACTTTCCTCCCCCCTTTCTCACTCGCTACACAGGGAATTATGTACGGAAATTACCATATTTTAGGGTTTTTGAACTCGTGTTGCACGATCGTTGCAAGAGAACCAGTGGTCGTACAAGGATGGTTCGGGTGTCATTGGAAAGCTCTGTTTACGCCCTTTCAGGGATAGATACTTGTTTTACGTTCTGGGTCTTATTTAGGCATGAAAATGAGCACGGAAACAACCCAATTTAGGGTTAAAAAAAAAAACGCTGGGCGGTACGGTCAAATAGACCGCCTAGCCCGCTCTTAACCCTTAATTAGCGGCGAGCAACATAAGTCGAGTTAAATAAAGCTGGACTATGTGGCGGCGCTCGACATAACTCGAGTGGCAATTTCAGCACGTAATGTGGCTGAGAGAGAGAGACAAGTGGTGGCAGGAGACTAGCGAGCGTATGACTGCTCCAGACCACCGCGGCGAACCTACTGACACAAATCTCAGCTCCCTCCTCCCTCTCTCACTCGCTACATACTCAATTATGTACCGAAAGTACCGAATTACCTGCTTTTTGCACTCGCGTTGCACGGTTATTGCAAGAAAACTATCCATCATACAAGGATCGTTATGGTGTCATTCGAAAGCTCTGTTTATGCCCTTTCAGGGATAGGTACTTGTTTTACGTTCTGGGTCTTATTTAGGCATGAAAATGATCACGTAAACAGCCCTATTTTGGCTAAAAACACCCCGCTGGGCGGTACACATAAATAAACCGCATAGGCCGCTCGTAAGGTGTTAAGGTGTTAAATTGCAGGATCGCTATCGCTCACCAGGAAATAATCGACACCTAAATGGCACGAAAGGTCTTAACAATGACAACGAAATGGGGCGAAAGGTGTTAAAATCGCCAAACTTATGGGCCGAACATCTTATAATTTCAAAACTAGTGGGGCTAAACATTAGGAAGGGGGTCCAGAAAGACGGTCTGTCTCCCCTTAAAATGCCAAACGTTGACTGCCGCGGCATGTCACTTACCTCACTTCAGCAGGGGGCCCCACTATTTTCCCATTAGGTATATACAGCTACTGAGAAATGTTAGCGAGCTCTTGCGATTTTCTTTATTATTACGTATTACGTATTTATTAACATATAGCTGAACATTAATCAAAATGGATGTATTAGCATAAAGTAAATCGCAGCTCACGAACATTTGTAGTTTATGGAGTAGTTTATAGAGAGGCCTTCCTTAGGGTTAAGGCCCCATTAATTACTCCTTCCATTCATCTATCCATAGCCTATGCTAGCAACTGTCTTCGTAGCGCAATGGATAAATGCACTGAATTTTGGTGTGAGCATCCTAGGTTCGAATCCCAGGACTGCCACATGTATTTGTTGATTTCATTAATTGAGTCTAGGAGTAAAGTCGGTTGGTGGAGGGAAACATAACAATATGAATAAAAGGTATATCAATTAATCAAAGGTAATTAATAATCCTTTTACTTAATGTTTTATACCTTTGAAATTTTACAGCAAATGTTCGTCATTGAAAATTTGTTCTAAGGAAATGTAATTAAGTAATTAATTAAGTCATTCAAAGTATGAATCAATTACCTCTTTTATCAGGCTTTCAACTGTTATCATATCAGTCCCCCCTGGAGCTGTCCTATGTCAAGATTAGTAACGGTACTCCTCGTAGGAATTTCACTTGATACCATTATAATTATTTGCTTAATGATTATTATAATAATTATTAATATAATTATAAAAAAGAGAAACAATACTAACGATAAGAGTAACAATAATAATTATGAGGAGATAAATAATTGTACAATATTATTATTAGTATTAGTAGTAGTATTGTTATAATTATTATTATTATTATAATTTTTATTATTATTATTATCATTATTATTATTATTATTATGGTGTTTCATTTTTCAGTAGGGATCAAGTTACAATACTGCAATAGGCGAGGTCACAGATGCAAGTATTGTGTTCGAATCTTGTGATAAATGGCTTACAATGTGGCACCGGTACTTGTTGACCTCGTTCCCAAGTTTACATTTGCTCAGTGACGTCATCCAACATCAACAGGGAGATACCGTAATGGTGTTTAGGGGGGAGGCTTATTTATACGTCTATTTACTTATGTATTTAATAATTTTTAGTTTCCTCGCTAGACCTCCATCAGACCTAAAAACAAACATCCCCTTGATCCCCCTTCGAAATAGATTTGTAAATGTTTAGGTATAAATATGTCCCAGCCGAAGGCCGGTTCCTCCCTAAATTCGATGCTCGCTATCGCTCACCAAGGAAACAATCAACACCTAAATTCTACGAAAGGTCCTAAATATTGACAAAGAAATCGGGCTAAAGGTCTTAAAATCGCGAAACTATTGGAACGATCATCTTAAATTGTCAAAACTAATGGGCTAAACATGAGGTAGAAGGAGAGCCAGAAAAAACATCCATCCCCCTTAACAAAACAGTGATGGGCCCTGGTAATATCTTTTGGAGTGTAAGCTCTGGCTCATATCTAGCCAGCAATCCAACCAATAGTACAAACAATAACGGATATGTGCTACGTATGGGTTCACCTATTACACATACAGGGATACCATTAATACACAAACTTCCACCTCAAGCGGCACCAACTATAGTCGGTTTGTTGTTTCGTGGCACTATCGTGAACTATCACGGAATATTGTATAGCCATATACAGTATGTTGTTAATTATTCAAGCTTGCCAATAATTCGATACAGCGACATAACAGTTTGTTTTTCCTGTAATTATCAATATATCTATTCTATTGACAAGGGTTTCAATTGACTGTCAACTGAAAGACAACAAATGAAGAAAATGACGCTCGTACGATATCTATCGACTTTACCCTTTGACGATCATGACGCGTTTTGACAGTTTATTCTGGCCACCATCAGACGATTATAAGCAGCTCAGGAAGAATCTGTGGGAATTCAAAGAACAAAGACTATCTCAATTAACCCTCTGAGTTCCATATACCCCTCCTACTCTGAATAAAATACTTCTACTAATAGCCAGAATACATTGTCAAAAGGCGTCATAATCCTCAAGGGGTTAAATATCTCCATAATACTCCCTGAAAACCAACTAATGTCCTTGGCTGGTAATAATTGTGGTTACTAATTGGAGAGCATGGGGTACCTCTCCCGGTGTCGCGCCATATCTGTACCGGCGACGTCTTTTCATTTATACTCAAGCTATATTTAGACGATTTTGTGCATTTTAAGAAGCACTTGTGGTAGTAAAAAAGGTTAAGTGAGATAGTTTGAAGCATGTTAATTGCTGGAGGCCCCTTTTAAACTGAATGTAATCGTCTAATAGAACCAGAATAAAGTTAAAAGGACAGCACCGGTACTGAGAGGGTTAAAGTTCTGGATCTGATGACTGCCCGCGCATGTGTAGTAAACAAGTGGGCGGGGTTGGGCGGTGGGTGGAGAGAGTGATCGGAGTGGATAGCGAGTTATACATGGGTGGATAAAGGGTGGTTGGGTGGCTAGAGGCTAGTCATGGGTGGTGTGGGTGGATAGCGAGTTATACATGAGTGAATAGAGGGTGGTTGGGTGGATAGAGGCTAGTCATGGGTGGTGTTGGGTGGATAGCGAGTTATACATAGGTGGATAGAGGGTGGTTGGGTGGATAGAGGCTAGTCATGGGTGGTGTGGGTGGATAGCGAGTTATACATGGGTGGATAGAGGGTGGTTGGGTGGATAGAGGCTAGTCATGGGTGATGTGGGTGGATAGAGGGTAGTCATGGGTGGTGTGGGTGGATAGAGGGTAATCATGTGAGGATAGAGAGTAGTCATGGGTGGTGTGGGTGGATAGAGGGTAGTCATGGGTGGTGTGGGTGGATAGAGGGTAGTCATTGGTTGTGTGGGTGGATAGAGGGTAGTCATTGGTGGTGTGGGTGGATAGAGGGTAGTCATTGGTGGTGTGGGTGGATGGAGTAGTCATGGGTGGTGTGGGTGGATGGAGTAGTCATGGGTGGTGTGGGTGGATAGAGGGTAGTCATTGGTGGTATGGGTGGATAGAGAGTAGTCATGGGTGGTGTGGGTGGATAGAGGGTAGTCATGGGTGGATAGAGGGTAGTCATGGGTGGTGTGGGTGGATAGAGGGTAGTCATGGGTGGTGTGGGTGGATAGAGGGTAGTCATGGGTGGATAGAGGGTAGTCATGGGTGGATAGAGGGTAGTCATGGGTGGATAGAGGGTAGTCATGGGTGGTGTGGGTGGATAGAGGGTAGTCATGGGTGGATAGAGGGTATTCATGGGTGGTGTGGGTGGATAGAGGGTAGTCATGGGTGGATAGAGGGTAGTCATGGGTGGATAGAGGGTAGTCATTGGTGGATAGAGGGTAGTCATGGGTGGATAGAGGGTAGTCATGGGTGGTGTGGGTAGATAGAGGGTAGTCATGGATGGTGTGGGTGGATAGAGGGTAGTCATGGGTGGATAGAGGGTAGTCATGGGTGGTGTGGGTGGATAGAGGGTAGTCATGGGTGGATAGAGGGTAGTCATGGATGGTGTGGGTGGATAGAGGGTAGTCATGGGTGGATAGAGGGTAGTCATGGGTGGTATGGGTGGATAGAGGGTAGTCATGGGTGGTGTGGGTGGATAGTGGGTATACTCATGAGTGGATAGAGGGTAGTCATGGGTGGATAGAGGGTAGTCATGGGTGGTGTGGGTAGATAGAGGGTAGTCATGGATGGTGTGGGTGGATAGAGGGTAGTCATGGGTGGATAGAGGGTAGTCATGGGTGGTGTGGGTGGATAGAGGGTAGTCATGGGTGGATAGAGGGTAGTCATGGGTGGATAGAGGGTAGTCATGGATGGTGTGGGTGGATAGAGGGTAGTCATGGGTGGATAGAGGGTAGTCATGGGTGGTATGGGTGGATAGAGGGTAGTCATGGGTGGTGTGGGTGGATAGTGGGTATACTCATGAGTGGATAGAGGGTAGTCATGGGTGGATAGAGGGTAGTCATGGGTGGTGTGGGTGGATAGAGGGTAGTCATGTGTGGTGTGGGTGGATAGATGGTAGTCATGAGTGGTGTGAGTGGATAGAGGGTATACTCATCAGTGGATAGAGGGTAGTCATGGGTGGATAGAGGGTAGTCATGGGTGGATAGAGGGTAGTCATGGGTGGATAAAGGGTAGTCATGGGTGGATAGAAGGTAGTCATGGGTGGATAGAGGGTAGTCATGGGTGGATAAAGGGTAGTCATGGGTGGATAGAGGGTAGTCATGGGTGGATAAAGGGTAGTCATAGATGGATAGAGGGTAGTCATGGGTGGATAGAGGGTAGTCGTGGGTGGTGTGGGTGGATAGAGGGTAGTCAGGGGCGGATAAAGGGTAGTCATGAGTGGATAGAGGGTAGTCATGGGTGGGTAGAGAGTAGTCATGGGTGGATAGAGGGTAGTCATGGGTGGTGTGGGTGGATAGAGGGTAGTCATGGGTGGTGTGGGTGGATAGAGGGTAGTCATGGGTGGATAGAGGGTAGTCATGGGTGGATAGAGGGTAGTCATGGGTGGATAGAGAGTGGTCATGGGTGGATAGAGGGTAGTCATGGGTGGTGTGGGTGGATGTCTGGATGGATAGATTAATATCGTATGTGGTGCGGGTTGGTATATTGAGTGATAATGAGTAATGTTGATAGTTGGTGAGTGATCGTGAGCGGTGTCATGTGATGTTGTGATTGATATTATACCTTGATCTGATGATTACGTTAGCCAAATCTGTGAGATGCCGCTGCAAAGTCATAGATATCGCAAGAGTCACAGATTTGGTAAGTTACATGGTGCTCCTCATCTACCTATGGTGCCACACGAATCTTCTCTCCATTTCTTACTCGGACACTGTTTGTGATTGTTTCTATTGATATACAAAACTAGACTAGGTGGCTGAAATATTAGTTGGACCTACAGTGCCCTTCAAGATTCAAGATTCAGTTTATTTGGACCTCCCCTACTTTGCTCCATTCGTTTGGAGATTTTATGACGTTCCACCTCATTAGTTTGGCGATAATACAACGATTCATCCCATTCAGGTGGCGACTATTTGTTCTGGCCGAGCGATAGCGAGCCTGTAACTTAGAAGTAATCGGCCTTTTGGCCGATTTACAAATTTAGCTTGAAGAGTGTCTGGGTGGACTTTTTTTTAGTTTGAAGGAAGTCTGGAAAGGCGTTTTTGTTAGCCTAGGGGACAAACTAAAGTACATTGCTGGAAAATGGCAAAACAAAAAACAAGCAAAACTCTCAATAATTATATAACCAATTATGGAAATAAATTACAAGATGTTGGGCCAGGTAGTGTTAATCTAGCAGTTATGCTTTGGAGTACATGGTAGGTGGGAACTCTAAATAGACATCGATAGTAAAATTAATAGAAATTCAATAATGATGTAGGTTTCTGATGGCTAAAGAGAATGTTGAATTGTGTTTTATGTATTAACATTAATGCCCCATTACAAACCCCAATGCACATGAATAAATTCATGAAAGCATATGATCCTCCCGGGAATCGAACCCGGGACACCACACCTAGAACATAAGCATCTGAGCCATTACACTACCAACACACAAATGTAGTACAACCGTATTTTAACTGGTATTTCTGCTCAATATCGATGTATACAGCTCGCAAGTGGTCAATTTACCTTTAGTTGTGGTGGATGAGGTGTGTGGTGTCCCTTACCGGTGCTGGGTGGTTGATGTGACTGAGCCGTGATGAACCACCTTCCCCCCGGCGACAACACTACCCTGATAACCGATAATAATGACTATCTCGGTAACTAGTGATAACGCCACATCCCACGCTAGAGGCTTTTGGGGGATATTACTCATACTATTGGACCGTAATGGCGTACAATAATCTATAGGTTCGTTACTCATTCATACATGCATACTTAGACCATAACGTCATGTAATAATCTGGTTAAAACTGGAAATGAGTTACATGAGTTTAGCCCTTTCAGTAGCATGACACCTTTTGCCAGTGTACAGTGTGGCTGACATTGGTTTATTTTACTCTAAAGGCGGTACACACGAGCCATGTTTACGTCAATTGTGACGGGCAATTGTAGTCTGGCAGCTTCAAAATAAAAGTTCCATAAAAATTATTAACCCTCTGAGTACCAGCGACGTGTGTTATATTATATTCTAGCTATGTTTAGACGATATTATGCAGCTTAGGAAGGATCTATGGTAGTTACAAGGGTTGGTTGAGATAGTTTGAAGTGTTATTATTGCTAGAGGTCCTTCCTAAGACAAATAACACAGTCTAATAGTTGCCAGAATATGATGAAAAAACATCCCTGGTAGTGGACGGGTTAAACTACCGAACATAATCTACCTTCGATTTAGTTTACGATTCCAATGCGAAAGATAGTCAAAATAGTACGAGAAAAATACCTGCTCATCGAAAATTGCCAGAAAAAGTCCTTGTGTGACATTGGCTTAAGAATCGGAGGGGTTAGGACATCTCCATTAGCTTGCTGACTGTCTTCTAGAAGGCCATTATAAGATTAAAATACATTCTTCTAAAGACAGCCAGAATAAAAGTAAAAAAAGCGACATAAAATACCGAAACAGCTAATCAAATGGTAACTTGACTACCACTATGCATTAAACTTAGAAAAGATCTCTCCGATTCGGGGAACTTAAACTATAATCATTAACCCTTATCTTCCAAGTAATTGTTTATCTATTTTACCTGCCGGTAGCTAAATTCAGTTCAGCTTAAAGGGATCCCTTATATTCCAAATGTAGTAAGATAAACACGAACGAATGAGTGGTCTAGCATTATTCAGTTTATGTTTTGTAGTATATATATATATATATATATATATATATATATATATATATATATATATGTGTGTGTGTGTGTGTATAATGTACCAATAATATTTCGTGTTTCCGGAAAACACTCGACCTGCTTTTCCATTTCCGGGCCTGGATACTCTGTGATGCCTTTAGATACGGCAAGGTGAGAGGTATACCAAAGCAATACATTAAGGGGTGGGGGGGAGGGGGCGTATATATTTCCTCATATATATACTGTATAATTTTTACTGTATATTTATAACAAAAAATAGTTTCCTCACTAGACCTCCATCAAGCTTAAGAACACACCCCATCCAGGACCCTCCTGCAAGATAAATTTGTACTCTTTTCGATAGAAACATTTCCTGACGGTTCCTCGTAAGTTACAGGCTTGTTATCGCTCGCCAGGAAAATATCGACACCTAAGTGACACCAAAAGTCTTAATATTGACAAAGAAATGGGGCGAAAGGTCTTAAAATCGTCAAACTAATGGACCGAACGTCATTAAATCTTAAAACAAATAGGGCTAAACGTGAGGAAGAAGCTAGGGGACCAGAAAAACGACCCATCTCCCCCTAACAGTTTATTCCTTGCCCACATTGCCATCACTTACCCATCTCAGGAAAGCTAGGCTAGCAGAAGAATTATGT
>CM064487.1:133231519-133341519 GCA_032716605.1 Paralithodes platypus
TTATGTGTGATGCAATGTATCGGTAATGAAGAACATTACGTGGTGTGGGTGTGGGCGTATGTGTATCGGCGTGTTGGAGGACGTGTGTCTGTGCGTGGGTAGGTATGTATGTGTGTGTAAATTGAATTGAATTGAATTGAATTAAGTTTATTTTGCTCAGACTTTTACAAAAAGTATGGAGCACAGCCCCTTACATATTACACATGTACAATATGCCTTTGCTAACTAAATTAACGAACACGTAAATACACTGGTACATCTTAAACAAACCATATTAAATGTCCTAAGACTTGGTCTATCTATACATATTAAACATTCTTTTGAGAAAAAGTTACAGATTCCTCATACATTTTAAGTTAGTATTATTCATTAACAGTATATATTTATACTGTGTTGGGTTATGCCTGTAATAATGATAAATATATATTCCTTAACTGTACAATATCCTCATTTGTGTGTGTGAGAGAGAGAGAGAGAGAGAGAGAGAGAGAGAGAGAGAGAGAGAGAGAGAGAGAGAGAGAGAGAGAGAGAGAGAGAGAGAGAGAGAGATATGATACATTACAAATATATTTGCAGAGCATATTTCTCCACCATGAGCAATATCTGTGATTGTCGGTGGAGGGCTCAAAATGTAACTCATCAAAATCGACATTCTGATTCGAAAATTTCAGCAACAACCTTGATAAAGAATCGTGTACGTGCTAGAGAGAAACATTAATATTACAAATATGGAGCGAAAACAAAGAGTAACAGGTACAGATCGAGTCACATGAAATAACTGACGCCTGGCAAGCAAATATATTTAATATTATTATCTATTCCCTGTTTGTTCCAGCTGACAGTAAATTGAATCCTATAGTGACTGCTTTCTTGATATTTAAAGGGAAAATATGATACTGCTATGTTTCTGTGTCCTATTATTGCTAAGTTTTCATTAATAGCAACATATTTCTCTACAAAATCATAGATGGCGAGATGGCAATTTACCATCAAGTGGAAAAAAATAAACCATACATAGTTTGTGGTGCAGGATGTGGGCGACCTGTTGACTCTGGAGGTACAGGTGTGGACAGATTAAGGGTGTGGGTTATTTATTGTGGTGCAGGATGTGGGCGACCTGTTGACTGTGGAGGTACAGGTGTGGACAGATTAAGGGTGTGTGGGTTATTTATTGGTCGATATATTTATTCATTTATTATATTTATAGTTTCCTCCCTAGACCTCCATCAAGCTAAACACATATCCTGTGACCTCCCTTCTAGATAAATGTGTAAATTTTTCAGTAGAAATTGTTCCCGGCCAAAGGCCGATTCCTCCTAAATTATAGGATCGCTATCGCTCGCCAGGAAATAATAAGAGGGCTAAACATGAGGGAGATGGCGGGGCCAGAAAAAACAATAATCCCCCCCCCCCCCCTTAAACAGACACATGTGATGGGGAGACCTGGCTTCCTTTTTCCACCACCAAGGCTTATTCTATAGTGTAATCTTTAATGGATGGCTTTACCCACTTCTAACAACTTACATGCATCTTCCTTTCATCTTTGACCTATAAGTAAATCCGCAAGAGCAATATATTCCACCACACAGCCACGACGCAGGTAGCTGCTTCATCTCTCTACAACTGTCCCTTTGGAATCTCTTACAACACAGAAAGTTACGCATTTATTACTTTGAAAAATATCCTGTTCATTTTAAGAGGAGATTCATCTCTCTGTGCAGGTACCATTAAAAAAAAAAAAAAAAAACATATTTACAGATGCGTAGACAAAGACAGACATACGCCGATGATCGCATAATCTCCTCAAACAGAGTTCTGCAGAGTAAGACTTAAATTACCATATTTGTTTTGTATTGACAGCACAAAGAAGGACAGTGAGCAATTGCAGATTAATAACAGATAAATAACTAACAACAGATAATTCACTAAGTTAGGCGTTGAGTTCTTTCTGGCGAGCGAGAGCGAGCCTGTTATTTAGGAGGAAGTGGCCTTCGGCCAGAACATTTACTACCTAAAAATGTGCAAATATGCCTCGAAGGGGGCTCTTGGAGGTGCTTTTATGAGCTTGATATAGGTCTTGGGAGCAACCTTTAAAAATAAATCTTTAACATTTGCCAGTAGGCCACAATACAGAAAGTGTTAAATACTGAAGGTGGGCCAGTTGTTTTGGTGGTGACTGTAGAACCGGGGCGGGTCGTGTGTGTTGTCTGGCTTGGTGGATCAACAACAACAACAACAGATAGTGTATCACAGTGTGGATGTGTCACCTCTCAGTTATAGGCCTCGGACAACTTACTGTAACTATAGTAGACCATTTTAACCAGATACATTTATTTTGTTTGCTCCCTAGACCTCCATCGACCTAAACAAAATACCGGTAACATGACATAACTCCGGACGGGGAGATAACTTCAGACACTCTAGAAAACATATACAATGAACCACAGTTATGGGATGAATACATGATGATATGGAAAAACCAGTATGTCTGCGGTGTTGTTCCATAATCCAGAGTCATTTTTCCATAACTGTAGCTTACATAATTTTATCCAGAAATGTCCAAAGTATAGCCCCCGTCCGAAGCTAGACTATTTCACGGTACCCCCAAGACCCCTCTTTGAGATAAATTTGTGCCGTTGCCGAAGGCTGGTTCCTTCTAAATCGCAGGCTTGCTATCGCGCGCCAGGAAAAACAACGACACCTAAATGGCACGAAACGTCTGAAAATTTGACATAAAAATGGGGCGAAATTTCTTGAAATCGCCCAAAGTAATGTGGCAAACGTTTTACAATTTCAAAACTAATGGGGCTTAACATGAGGCGATCCAAAATATAACCTTATCCAGTAAATGACAACTAGTGCCAACTCGACCAATAGTGTTAAGTTTGGTTATGTAAAGTTAGGTTTGGACATACTATTTATGACTGGTTGGGATCTACTGGTGGTAATGGTGTCTGGTTGAGTTGTCCGGTAGATCTGACTCACTCACACGTTAAGCGGACAATAAAAGATAACAACTGTGAATCACGCACAAAGCTCTACAGGAAGTACTGATTTAAGGGGAGATGGGTCGTTTTTTTGGCACCCTTTCTCCCTCATGTTTAGCTCAATTTTTTTTTTTTTTTTTGAGATTATATGACGTTCGGCCCATTAGTTTGACGATTTTACACCTTTCACCTCATTTCGTTGTCAATGTTAAGACCTTTCATGCCATTTAGGTGTCGATTTTATCCTGGCGAGCAATAGCGACCCTGTAATTTTAAGAGAAATCGGCCTTCGGCCGGGACATTAACAAATTTGTCTTCAACGGGGGCCTAGGGGGTGTATATTTAATTTTGATGGAGTTCTAGCGAGGAAAATATAAAATATATGAATATACAGTATATTAATAGACCAAAATAATAGCCACTATCCCCTTAACACTCTGCCATCAACTGTGTACTCTGGTAACATACACAACCTAAATGATAATACAGTTATGTTATAAGTCGTTGCCCTCAGCGCTGTTTGTCTGGCGACCTCAGTAAATAAGTCCACTGATACTTGCTGGTATTGCTAATAAATATAATTACATTCTTCAGCATATTAATCGTATCCTTGTGAAGATATTATTTCGAGGAGGTAATATTTTCTCAATGATTATCGAGGTCACTTGCTAGTTGCTACCCGTTTATTGGAGTTTAAGATAAACTTTTAGCCCTTCCATATGTTACTGATTCGTGAAATTTCGGGTTCTAGCTCTTGGACTTTGTGGTATTGTTATCACTTCTGTCCATGTCTGGGTTTCTGTGCACTTTTTCTTTTTTGTGGATGACAAAAGGTGAGTGCCTCCCCCAGAGTTGAAAGAGTGACAGGGCCAAAATCAAGGAATGTTCAAGCCAAAATGCCTGGACACACGGAGTTTGAAGCAATTTAAGTCATAGGGTGAGGGAAAGATGGATTCAGGTAGAGAGTTCCATTTGAATAGAAGAATGATTGGGAATATTAATGTTTCACTCTTGGTTGGAGAGTTGCACAGAGTAGGGGTGGGATTGTGTTGCAAGACGGGTGCTACATACTCTACGTAGAGGAGGTGGTATACACTGAGAGAGATCTAAGGAACACTGATTATTGTAATAGTGGTAGAATAGCTAGAGAGATGCAATATTGGGGCGAAGAGAGAGAGATTGCAGAGAGTCGGTCAGTGAACGTGAGTTAATGAGACGAAAGGCTTTCCTTTCTACTTTGTCAAGAAGTGCTGTGTGGGAGGATCCTGCGAACAGTACTCAATACATGGTCACAATGTGCCCCTTTACAGAGCAAGAAGCTGTGCAGGGGTTAAGAACCCCCTGAGGTGGTTGAGTACACCCAGCTTCTGGGAAGCTGTTTTATCGAAGGTGGTAATATGGTCTTTCCAAGTGAGATCAGAAAAAAAAGAGACACCTAGAATACTGAGAGAAGATGAAGGTTGATTTGTGCATTGTTGACATATAAGGGATAAACCTGTGGGAGCTCTTGACGGGTAGATAAATGGAGAAATTGGGTTTTGGAAGCATTGAAAGCAACAAGATTTTCTCTGCCCCAAATGGAAATGGTTGATAGGTCAAAAGATAAGTGTTCTATGGCATCATCACATGGATCTTTTAGTGATTGCTTGCTGGGGGGTTCTGAAAAACTAGTTGAATACTGTAAGGTAGAGTCATCAGCATATGAATGGATAGGACTGGAGGGTACAGTTGAGAAGATCATTAATTAAAATGTAAAACTTGCAAACTAAACAAACCAAAATTGGGACAAGGACAATATAAAGTCAAATTAAATTATCAAAATCGCTATGTGGAAACAACGCTTACTAAAATGAAAATTATTAAATAAAAAAACACAATCCACCACATAGGGTGTACATTACTACATGAGCAAGTTAATCTGTTTCCCAAGCAAACTAATCCTACATATAACAACGCACTATTGTCACGTTAAAGGAAGTAGTCAAGTTTGGGAAGTCCGGGACGTTCTGGCAAATTTTACTAAACTCTGCATGAATAAAGAAACTACATGTTAAATGTCAAAATATTATTTAAAATCAAATTTGCAACATGACAAGACAGTAACAATAGTACAAAATACAAATATTGATAAGATATCTATACTATTACAAAATAATATATAAAATACAGTACAGCACTCACTAACGATAGTGCTATCGGGTAGGTACCTGTAAGCATAGCATGCCTCAAGTGACCCCTATCAATAACTACCCTACAAATAACCTACATTTATAGCACAAAATAATAAACTAAGGAAATCGCAAAAGTAAGCAATTGATACTATCGACAATGAATACATATAATATAAAGACAAATAATTGCAAAATATGAAGTAACAACAGATTTAAACAAAGAGTACTCTTTTAACAAGAACAATAAATTTAAAAATCATCAATATTAATATCAATAATAGAAAAAGAAAAAGATAAACAATAAATACAGACAAAAAGTAAGCAGAGGTTATACAAGAAACTTCAAGTTAAAAATGCTTGATTAAAATTATTGATGTCAAATTTTAGAATACAGTCACAATAATTGACCCTAAAAAGATTAAATTTATGGAACAATTTACTTGCCTCAATGAATAATGAATATTATAAAGAGAATTGGAGATAGGACTGAACCCTGAGGAATACCGGAGTTGATAGGTTGAGGAAGTGAACGATGGTCGTCCACAACCGCAGCTATGGAACGGCCAGAAAGGATATAAGAGATAAAGGCTAGAATGTTTGGCTAGTCGAAGAACAGATTTGGCTTGATTCCGGGCAGAAACATGGAAAGTATGAGATTCTTGAGTTTGAAAGTGATGGTACTATTGGAATACTTCCTCCTGTGGACAGCAGTAGAACAAGCATGCGTAAACCAAGATTTTTTTTTACAATAGACTGAAAGAAAATGGAATGTATGCTTTCATGCCCGAGAGGATTACCTCGGTAATGCGTACTATTATACGCAATATATACCTTTAGCTGGAAACTGAGGGTAGAGATAGAAGGAGGATACAGAAAAGTGTTTGCTGTCAGTAGTCCCAGACAACTGAGTTTCGGTGAGAAAGAGAAGATCTGGGTTGGCAGAGGAGAGGTGGTGTTCAAGAGAGTGAAAGTTATAGGAAAGGCCACGAATGCTGCAGAATTTAACAGTAAGAGTAGAAGGTAGTGGTCCAGAGCATTTTGGCGAGTCGCTGCCCGAGGTAAGACCAATGGGGGCATTTCTGGTCCCCTCCCTTGAGGATTCCGAGGCGGGTCGTGGCATAACTGTGTTGGTGGTGTAATGGTTCAGATGCTTATGTTCTGGGTGTGGTGTCACGAGTTCGAATCCTGGGAGGACCATATGCTTTCATTAATGTATTGAAGTGGAGGATTAATGTTAAGAACAGGGTGTTTCTTAATAATCATCATTTTGTTTGTAAAATGTAGTGTAGTATGTAAGTTGTTTGTAATATAATGTATTGATAGGAGAAGTTGTTTTGGAGGGCAGGCTGGGTTTGCCTTCAATATTGATGAGGCACAGAAAGGATCAGCTAGGGAGGCCAGATTGTGAAACAGGAGTTCCAGCTGTCCTTATCAACCACCTAGCACTCCCCGGGAGTACCACCCTGTTCGGCTGATGCCTACAACCTCCTGGTTATATATATATATACTGTATAGACAGATAGATACATAAATAATGCATTGCAACTTTTCACTTTGTATATGATTTCATTCATACTTTCAGAATATTCAAACCATCTCAAGAACTGATTGGTGTAAAAGACGTTGCCAGAGGAAGCAACGAGCCCAGTAGCATGTGGGAAATGCTCTGCAAAGATGTGTGAGTACTATAGTTGAAGTATTAGTGACTTTTATAGCGGGGCGGTGGGGAATTGCTCAGCAGTACTACTGGTACTCCTTTGCAACTTGAACCAACGTTGACCGATGGAAACCCTCTACAATATAGTAGCCTACTACTCAGGGAATCTTCATCCTGTTAACCTGAATAATGTAGTAGGCCTCATAAGAGACTCTCCTGGTGAAATGCGATAGGCCTCACATATAGCACAATTTTCAAACTACCAAAACCAAGGTAAATTGGAAAAAATTTGAATTGAAATTGTATATTTAACCAAGGAAATATACATTTTATATACATATCCTATAATTTAATGAGTGATAATGACTTATCCTTAAAAGATTATTACCTTTCAGAAAGTAATGCAATGAAGAAATGAAGACAAATAATGAACATATATACAATATTTACTTTTGTTTTCCGAAAGACTGATTATCAACCTTGTACCTACCTTAAACATATTATTCAGGGCTTGTTATGTATTTATAGTGATCATATTATGTTCATATTTTGATATCAAAAGCCTCTTCCATGAATACTTAAAAGTTACAATATTAGTTGCAAAGGCATGATAGCCTACGTATGAACATTGGTTTGACAAGTAGGCATAAGTGGCAACTTTCGATATCAAACATCGAAACTCACACACACACACACACTCACACAGCCCGTAGCCTAGTAGGTAGCGCTCTTGTCTCACACACGAGGGGTCGGGGGTTCAATCCCCCGGCCGGGCGGAGACAAATTGGGCTTGTCTCCTTTCATGTGTTAGCCTAAGTTCACCTAGCTGTAAATAGGTACCTGGAATAAGTGGACGACGTTGTGACGTCCCATCTGGGGTTGGCAAAAATGGTACAAGGCGAGATGGGTATCATATGGTTCACCTAAGCTGATGGCTACCTAAGCCTTCGGGCGAGACGGTACCGTCTATAGTGAGAATGATACCATACAGATCCACCCTAAGCCTTCGTTTCCGATGTCGCCAATTGGCTAAAAATACAGACTACACACACATCCACAGCCATTCCAACGATACATATAACACCTACACATATAGGAGGCGGGAAATAACGAGCATGCTCACTCCCGCAATACAACTAGAGTAAGTACAACTAGAGCAAGTACACACCCTTCTCCACTATCATTAAAGTGAAAGTGGTGGCAGGGCTTTTGGACTGTCCCCCAACCCCAGATATATCCCATATACTATATTCATACACCATAGATTGAAGCGGGATGGCTTCAATCACGATCAATAGCAAAAGGAGGAAAAATGTCTCCCTCCCTTCCACCCACATTTATTCCCAACTTGTTTTTGTAGTTTATTCATTCTTTCTCTATACCTAATTTCTGAGTCCTAATTCTTCAAATATACCTTTTTTTTTTTTTTATTTTTTTTTTTTGTATGTGCCTAGTGGTGCAATAATATTGCTTTATATGGGAGATAAGGGATATAACTGAATTCTTCCCTTCCCTCCACCTGCTCGCAAGCGACGGGGGTGCCATTCGCGTCAACTGTGCAACTCCTGTGTAGGATATGTTTTTTTATCTGCCTGTAATGAGGGATATGGAGCTCCGATCTTGCATTCAATTTTTTTTACAATTTTACCAACACACCTCAACTTTGTTAGATGCTGAAATCGCCTCCCAATAATCTTTGCCTAGGGCGGGAACCGAACCCGGGTCCCTTGGGTTACGAGGTAAACATGTTACCTCGAGACTAATAAAGGTACCTCACTTGGGCTGGTAGTCTAAGTGTATTTTTGCATCTTATTCAACACGCTGATGCACATTTAATTATGTGTTGCGAGGGTCGAATTTTCTGTTGAGTGTTTGCAACAGTGTGGGCCGCTCTTCAAATCAAGAGCTAAAAGTAGGTTACCATTCAATAGGTTGAGGGTTGAGCACGCACTGGAAATCGTTCGGAAATCCGCCCTCCAAACCCCCTAACCCCTTTAACCCCATGTAATTTATATTTCAGTCCGTATATTTGATATTGTATTAATTTCTACTATTGTACTCGATCTATCATATTACAGATTTTCATTGCTTTTCATCAAATTATAACAATAGAAATGTATTTTTTAACACTCAAGCCGCGGGTCTCGACTTAAGTCGGGTTAGAGAACCATGGCCTAACCCGCGGGTCCCGACTTAAGTCGCAAGGGATGTTGAGCATATTATCGGCTCTGAGAGAGAGTCCACCACTCGGTGGGAGGACCACAGGCAGGCTCTGACCGCTTGGCCTGAGCCTAGTGAGGTAACTGGCGTGTCTACCACATCCCTACACATCCCTCGCCTCGCTAGACAGGGTAAAATCTCTGGAAATTACCGTATTTTAAGGTTTTTGCACTCGTGTTGCAACATCGTTGCAAGCGAACCCGTGGTCGTACAAGGATGATTCAGGTGTCATTGGAAAGCTCTATTATCGCCCTTTCACGGATACATAATTGTATTACGCTCTAGCTCTTGCTTATGCATGAAAAAGAGCATGGATTGATGCTCGTTTAGGGTAAATATGCCCGCCTGGCAGGTAGTAGAAGTTACAAATATCCCCGTCCGTAAGGGGTTAAATATTATAAGAGGATTTTTTTTTTTATATATGATGAAAAGGAAAATTACCAAAAATCTATTAGCCTATAAACTCTATCATTTAGAAGGAATCCTACACCAAATATCTTCCAACTATCGTTCATTTATTTCGGTTTCATTAGTAGGAACTATAACAACAATATATCTGTCTATCTATTGCCGAAGCCTTACTCCCCTTACGAGGGTGGCCATACACAGAATGCCCCCAAGCGGACCTATTCCCTGTGAGAGGGACAATCCGAGCCAGTTTAGTGAAGGACTTACAAATTGACCACTCAATTTACGATCCGTCCGACTCCGAGGCCCTCTGTGTATCTTGTTAGCACTATTTTTCTACAGTGGTGTTCGGCTAATCCATCCACTAACCTGCCTTGCCCTTATAGGTAAGCAGTACAGATTTGTATCAGGTTTACTCCCCTAGACAGCTAGGTTGCCAACCAAGGCTGACGAGTCCAATCCACCAGGATTTGTATAAAGTTGTCTCCCCTAGATGAGTTGCCGACTAAGGCTAACGAGTCCCATCCACCCTCCAGCACTCCCCCAGCCCCCGACCACCCGGAGAGGTTCCGATCTCGGCAGGCAGACATGCAGCGGAGCCGAAACCACAAACCCACCCACCACACTTCCAGGCGCACCCTTCATATAAATCGTCTCCCCGGGCCAGACGCCTTATGGACTATTATCTAGTCTGACTTGCGCCCGACCCCTTCCCCCGGGGGAGTGCTGGAGGGACCTTGGTGACCCTGGTGTCTCGGTCTTCTCCTGGATGACCTAGATGTGTTTGAATTTGTATTTTGTTTGTGTGTTCATTGTTTTCTGTTGTGTTTGTGTTGTTCTTGCTCTGTCTTGAGTCGGCCCCACCCACCAACAAAAAAAAATAGGAAAAGTGGGGATTGGGCCTGAGTATATAGATAGATAGATAGATAGACTATCATGCCATTATTATATTATGACTTATTTCAGATATATTGTTGTAATAGTAATAATAAGTTGAACATTTAGCTTTCATCATAATTATGAGAGTTATCATAATTTGCAAACGATCAAATGCGTATACAAGTATGTTTGATAACTATAAAATTGCCATACAATCGGTCAATTATCATTTGTGTTACTGTGCATAAATTACTGCAATTATATACAATAACATTCCAAATGCCTATGATTATTGGAACTTTGTCAAAGACAGGACAAAATAGGTAAGTTATCCCTCTACAAAGCTCTCACGAACGTTTTTTCTATGCCAGTCAGACTGTAGTCGAAGAAAACCGGCTTTTTGATGGTAGGCTATAGTATTATCACTCCCTGAGCCCAGGCAGGGCGGAAATCGGCCAGTAAGGTGTGCTGAGAGCTCTTCCACCCTTCTATCTCCATGCCCAGCTGGAGCCATTATACAGCGACCTGTCAGTTAGCGAGTGCAAATAATTTATCATCTGCTATTCATTGTATATTATTCATGTTTGTATGTATTAATTGATAGGCGCCGCTATACAGTATTGTATAATAATTATTTATTTTAGCAGTTGCCTTTAGCTCAGAACATTACATAAATCATATTGATTTCAATTCAAACTTTCAAGTTCTTTACCTCTCATAAATAGGCCTATGGCATATAAATGTTATAATATATATAACTATATAGACTTAATTATCTTTCCATAATACATATTTGTATGTGACTGACATGAGTGTGTGTGCATGTGTGTGTGTGAGAGAGAGTGTGTGTATATATATATGTGTGTGTGTGTGTGACTGTGTGTGTGTATATGTGTGCTACTGACAAGTGAGTTATTGTATATAATTTATGTGTGTGTGTGTGTGTGTGTGTACATTACTCTGTTCAATTTAACTTGTCAGAAAATACTCACCGCTATGCATGATTATGGATGAACATAGTATAAGTTGCAGTAACTGTATTATTTGGAGTATCTCTTGAACCTGCATAACAAAGAACTTTTATTATGCACAAACAATGAAAATGCATTGAACTAATCAAGGGTGACTGTAAGGAAGTAGAAAGGTGAAGTAGCTACCTAGTTAATTTATAGTTGTAATATTGTGTGTGTGTGTGTGTGTATGTGTGTGTGTGTGTGTGCGCGAAGAACAAAAATATTTTGTTCTCACACTCAGTGCATACTGAGTGCGAGGCGTACATCCCTTGCGGCGAGTGCGAGGCACCTGCCTTTCAACACAGTCTCACTCATATTCTGTCCAGCTCTCCAACCAAAGAATTAACAAACAAAAAAATCTTTCTCCTACTCGACAAGTGAACTCTGGAACTCTCTCCCTCAATCAATCTTTCCTTCATCCTATGACTTAGACTGCTTCAAACTTCGTGTGTACTGGCATTTTGACTCCAACGTCCCTTGAATTTGGCTCTGTCACTCTTTTGGCTTTGGGGGAGACACTTGCTACAGGCAACCTGCCTTTGTCTCCTTCATACACATAGAAGAAAATAAACTAGGCTACTTCAGACAATGCTAAGCCTACCTGCAGATGCCTGCTGTGTTCAGTAATCAGCGGATTTTGTCCAAAACTTAATCTTATATATTCTAGTACCAAATTTGTGCAATGACCGAGTATCATGTTCTTGAGAAATCCTGTTTACAGACACATAGACAGACCGGAAAACCAACAGACAGAGAGACAGACCGTGATGATCACATAATCTCCTTAAGCTTTAGCGGGGATAATAATATTACTAGCTGTGGGAGAGGCTTGTCAGGCTAATGAAACCCCCGGTGATGGATAGCTAATGATTGTGACAGATAAGAGATAACAGATGCAGACCAGTATCTGCTCCAATGATTGATAGTCATATATTACATACACCTGTTAAAATATGTTTGTTAGAAAGAGAAAGTATGTGAGAGAGAAAGAGAGAAAGAGAGAAAGAGAGAGAGAGAGAGAGAGAGAGAGAGAGAGAGAGAGAGACGAGAGCTTGCAGTTCCGTGTTTCAATATCCAAGCGAAGACAAGATATATAGTAATCACGTGTATTTTATATAGTAATCACGTGTATTTTATATAGTAATCACGTGTATTTTATATAGTAATCACGTGTATTTTATTAATATTTCCATAAATCTCTCCCTCTGTCTCTCTATATATCTAGCTATCTACCTATATTACTTTTTCCTATATGTAATAAAGGAGATAAAAGCAAAAGGTGCCTGTAACAAGTGCCCCCACCCCAAAGTTGAAATAGTCAGAATAAACTGTCAAAACGCGCCATGATCCTCAAGGGGTTTTTAATTAAATTAATTAAGGGGGGATGGGCCGGTTTTCTGGACCACTTTCTCCGTCATGTTTAGCCCCATTAGTTTTCAGATGTTAAGATGTTTGCCCCATTAGTTAGTCGATTTTAAGACCTTTCGCCCCATTTCTTCGTCAATGTTTAGACCTTTAATTCGTGCTATTTAGGTGTAAAAAAAATCCCTGGCGAACGATAGTGAACCTGTAATTTTGGAAGAACAGGCCTTTGGCCGGTAAATTTTTCTACCGAAAAATTTACAAGTTAAACTAGAAGGGGGATCTAATGGATGATTTTTTAATAAATTTGATGGAGGTCTAGGGAGGAAACTAGAAAAATAATGAATACATGCAAAAATCGCCCAAAAAGTGAACCATCTCCCCTTAAGGTTCTAGGCTCAGTATTCGGCAACGCTTATTAACCAATTCTGGCTATCAATTTTATGTAGATTAGTAAAGACCTTTTGAAGTCCAAAAATAACAGTAGGCTTATACTGAAAGGGTAAAATTGTATGACCTTTGTATGACCTCGATTGGCCATTTATATGTGTTGTCATCAGTAAATATGCGTGTTATGTTATGTTATTGTAGAGGAATTACCCGGGAACTTTCAGTCTTTTACTGTACTTCTCACTTCTGAACTTGTTCCTCCTCTGTCCAATTACTCTTCTTTCCTATTTTACTCCAGCCATTTGGTCTGGTAGGAATAATTTAGGTGTGAAATTATATAGGCTAGAGAATGTAAGTCGAGTACCTGCATAGCCTAGTCATCAAAGAACATGCCGACTAAGTGGATACAGGTGATTATATCCTTCATGTCAGGTTCGTGGCATTAATTAACAATGACGTTAACCAGCCATGTTATGGTTGTATTGGGAATGATGCAATCAATACACCGCCTATATCAATTACTATTAGTTCATTCATGACAATCAATACACCGCCTATATCAATTACTATTACTTCATTCATGACAATCAATACACCGCCTATATCAATTACTATTACTTCATTCATGACAATCAATACACCGCCTATATCAATTACTATTACTCCATTCATGACACTCAATATACCGCCTATATCAATTACTATTACTCCATTCATGACAATCAATATACCACCTATATCAATTACTATTACTCCATTCACGACACTCAATATACCACCTATATCAATTACTATTACTCCATTCACGACACTCAATATACCGCCTATATCAATTACTATTACTCCATTCATGACAATCAATATACCGCCTATATCAATTACTATTACTCCATTCATGACAAGTTCGACCGAATAATTAAAAAAATGGCCTCGAGGGGGGGGGGGGGGGGCGTATTTATTTGCTCATTTGTATTTATTTTTATATTTTGTTTTGGTTTTCTCCCCAGACCTCTGTCAAGCTAAAAAAAAGCACCCTCAAGACCTTCCTTCAAGCTAAATTTGTACATTTTTCGATAGAAACATTTTCCAGTTCCTCTTACATTACAGGCTCGCTATCGCTCGCCAGGAATAAATCGACACCAAATGACACGAAAAGTCTTAATATTGACAAAGAAATAGGGCGAAAGGTCTTAAAATCGCCAAACTAATGAGCCGAACGTCATATAATCTGAAAACTAATGGGGCTAAACGTGAGGAAGAAGGGGGACCAGAAAAACGACCCATTACCCCTTAACCCGCCATGTTATCGTAGTATTGGAATGACGCAAACAATCTAGCGTCTATATCAAGCTTTATTACACCATGCATGACAGGTTCGACCAAACAATCTAGCGCCTATATCCAGCTTTATTACACCATGCATGACAGGTTCGACCAAACAATCTAGCGCCTATATCCAGCTATATTACACCATGCATGACAGGTTCGACCAAACAATTTAGCGTCTATATCAAGCTTTATTACACCATGCATGACAGGTTCGACCAAACAATCTAGCGTCTATATCAAGCTTTATTACACCATGCATGACAGGTTCGACCAAACAATCTAGCGCCTATATCAAGCTTTATTACACCATGCATGACAGGTTCGACCAAACAGTCTAGTGCCTATATCAAGCTTTATTACACCATGCATGATAAGTTCGACCAAACAATCTAGCGCCTATATCAAGCTTTATTACACCATGCATAAAAGGTTCGACCAAACAATCTAGCGTCTATATCATTCTTTATTACACCATGCATGACAGGTTCGACCAAACAATCTAGCGCCTATATCAAGCTTTATTACGCCATGCATGACAGGTTCGACCAAACAATCTAGCGCCTATATCAAGCTTTATTACACCATGCATGACAGGCTCGACCAAACAATCTAGCGCCTATATCAAGCTTTATTACACCATGCATGACAGGTTCGACCAAACAATCTAGCGTCTATATCAATCTTTATTACACCATGCATGACAGGTTCGACCAAACAATCTAGCGTCTATATCAATCTTTATTACACCATGCATGACAGATTCGACCAAACAATCTAGCGTCTATATCAAGCTTTATTACACCATGCATGACAGGTTCGACCAAACCATCTAGCGTTTATATCAATCTTTATTACACCATGCATGACAGGTTCGACCAAACAATCTAGCGTCTATATCAATCTTTATTACACCATGCATGACAGGTTCGACCAAACAATCTAGCGTCTATATCAATCTTTATTACACCATGCATGACAGGTTCGACCAAACAATCTAGCGTCTATATCAATCTTTATTACACCATGCATGACAGGTTCGACCAAACAATCTAGCGTCTATATCAATCTTTATTACACCATGCATGACAGGTTCGACCGAACAATCTAGCGTCTATATCAATTTTTATTACACCATGCATGACAGGTTCCACCAAACAATCTAGCGTCTATATCAATCTTTATTACACCATGCATGACAGGTTCGACCAAACAATCTAGCGTCTATATCAATCTTTATTACACCATGCATGACAGGTTCGACCAAACAATCTAGCGTCTATATCAAGCTTTATTACACCATGCATGACAGGTTCGACCAAACAATCTAGCGTCTATATCAATCTTTATTACACCATGCATGACAGGTTCGACCAAACAATCTAGCGTCAATATCAAGCTTTATTACACCATGCATGACAGGTTCGACCAAACAATCTAGCGTCTATATCAAGCTTTATTACACCATGCATGACAGGTTCGACCAAACAATCTAGCGTCTATATCAAGCTTTATTACACCATGCATGACAGGTTCGACCAAACAATCTAGCGTCTATATCAAGCTTTATTACACCATGCATGACAGGTTCGACCAAACAATCTAGCGTCTATATCAAGCTTTATTGCACCATGCATAACAGGTTCGACCAAACAATCTAGCGTCTATATCAAGCTTTATTACACCATGCATGACAGGTTCGACCAAACAATCTAGCGTCTATATCAATCTTTATTACACCATGCATGACAGGTTCGACCAAACAATCTAGCGTCTATATCAATCTTTATTACACCATGCATGACAGGTTCGACCAAACAATCTAGCGTCTATATCAATCTTTATTACACCATGCATGACAGGTTCGACCAAACAATCTAGCGTCTATATCAATCTTTATTACACCATGCATGACAGGTTCGACCAAACAATCTAGCGTCTATATCAATCTTTATTACACCATGCATGACAGGTTCGACGACCGAATGATTAAAAAAAAGGGCATTTAGGGGAGATTTCCACTTGAGGGACTTTTTTTCTTGACCCCTTTCTCCCTCATGTTTAGCTCCATTGCTTTTGAGTTTTTAAGATGCTCACCCCATTAGTTTGGCGATTTTAAGAATGTTCGCCCGATTTCTTTCAATTTTAAGACATTTCGTACCATTTAGGTGGCGATTTTTTCCTGGCGAGCGACAGCGAGCCTGTAGTTTAAGAGGAACCGGCCTCTGGCTGGGACATTTTTATATCGAAATATTTACACATTTAGCTTGAAGGAGGGTCCTGGGTGTGTTTTTTTAAGCTTGATGGAGGTCTAGGGAGGAAACTATCTCTATACTCGGGCCCTATCCCAACTATCTCTATACTCGGGCCCTATCCCAACTATCTCTATACTCGGGCCCTATCCCAACTATCTCTATACTCGGGCCCTATCCCAACTATCTCTATACTCGGGCCCTATCCCAACTATCTCTATACTCGGGCCCTATCCCAACTATCTCTATACTCGGGCCCTATCCCAACTATCTCTATACTCGGGCCCTATCCCACTATCTCTATACTCGGGCCCTATCCCAACTATCTCTATACTCGGGCCCTATCCCAACTATCTCTATACTCGGGCCCTATCCACTATCTCTATACTCGGGCCCTATCCCAACTATCTCTATACTCGGGCCCTATCCCAACTATTCTATACTCGGCCCTATCCCAACTATCTCTATACTCGGGCCCTATCCCAACTATCTCTATACTCGGGCCCTATCCCAACTATCTCTATACTCGGGCCCTATCCCAACTATCTCTATACTCGGGCCCTATCCCAACTATCTCTATACTCGGGCCCTATCCCAACTATCTCTATACTCGGGCCCTATCCCAACTATCTATACTCGGGCCCTATCCCAACTATCTCTATACTCGGGCCCTATCCCAACTATCTCTATACTCGGGCCCTATCCCAACTATCTCTATACTCGGGCCCTATCCCAACTATCTCTATACTCGGGCCCTATCCCAACTATCTCTATACTCGGGCCCTATCCCAACTATCTCTATACTCTCGGGCCCTATCCCAACTATCTCTATACTCGGGCCCTATCCCAACTATCTCTATACTCGGGCCCTATCCCAACTATCTCTATACTCGGGCCCTATCCCAACTTTTCCTTTTTTTTTTGTGGGGGGGGGGGGGGGGACTCCATACAGGGCAAGAATAGGGACAACACAAAACACAACAGAAAATAATGAACACACAAAAAACAAAATACAAATTCACACTTATCTAGGTCATCCAGGAGAAGACCCAGAGACTAGGGTCACCAAGGTCCCTCCAGCACTCCCCCAGCCCCCGACCACTCGGAGAGGTTCCGATCACGGCAGGCAGACATGCAGCGGAGCCGAAGCCACATACACACCACACTTCTATGCGCACCCTTCATATAAACTGTCATCCCCGGGCCAGGCGCCTGATGGACTATTATCTAGTCCAACTTGCGCCCGACCCCTTCCCCCAAATGACCACGTGTTCACTCATCTATTCACAAGCATTCTCCATTCATTCCTGTTTATTAATAAAGAAAAAACAAAACAAATACCCAAATACTCCCTCTCGGCCACAGGCTGAGAGCCTGTACATTCAACCGTACATTGAACGGCGAAGCCCGTGAGGTCTCGTTCCAATCTAAGTAGTGAGACACGTGAAGCACTTTGGGATACAACCAGCCCCCAATATCTTGCCTTCGCAAGATGCACGGTTGCCCACCCACGGCTCGAAGCAGCCACATTTCTGAAGCTGCTTCGCTCCAGTGTTTCACTGTCTCACCACCTAGTCCTAGACTCTGACCCTCACTCTCAGAACGCCACCTATTGAGCAATGAACTCACTAGGCATTGCCCCCTTGTAGCATATTTTGCATATGGAAATATTGATGAAGTGCTATTTGATCAGAGAACAATGCTAGGTACAGCACAAATTCTATCCCAATAATATCTTTCCATTGATACAATATATATATATTATATATATATATATATATATATATATATATATATATATATATATATATATATAAGAGCAAATAAATACGCTCATCCCCCCTTAACCAGCCATGTCATCGTTTTATTGAGAATGATGAAAGAAATCTACCACTTGTATCAATTAATTAATCATCCAGCTTAAGCCATTAAATATAGGACGTCTGTTGATCCTTATTTTTATTGAAATGGCTCCTTCTTTCTTAATTCCAATATATAATAGTTAAATAGAGTTAGTATACGATACAGGTAAATGTATATTACATAATGTTATGAAAACAGAATACGAATAAATTAATCTTTCTTTTTCATTATCTTGGTTGTTTTCCATTCCCTGTTTTCAAATTCATCAATAGTAGCAGTATAGGGAACACCCTAATTTGCTTTGTAATACCCCCCCTCCCCCCAAATATAAATATAAATATATATATATATATATAACCCCCCTGGGGGTTAGGGAATAGAATATGCCCCACGTGCCTTCTGCGTGTCGTAAGAGGCGACTAAAGAGGTTGGGTCGGTGGGCTTGCGACCCCCACCCGGAAAAAATATCGAAGCAAGGAAAAACGAACGAACAGCCTCGGATGCGGACGGAACCAACGTTGACGAACCACGACCGACTAAGGACATGCCTTCGGACATTCTGAGAATGGCTACGTGGAATGTTAGTGGCATGAATGATGGCACAAAAGAGAGAGAGGTTCTGGAAGTGTTAGTGAATGCCAGGCTGGATGTATGTGGAATGACAGAGACCAAATGGAAAGGTTCAGATGTGAGAGAGTGGGAGTGTGGAATGGGTGTGTGTGCTGGAGTGAGTGAAGGAACAGCGAGAGAAGGTGCATGTTTGTTTGTAAGTAGCAAATGGAAGGAATGTGTAAGAGAGTATGGGTCTGTGGGTTCAAGGATTGTGTGGGTGAGAATGAAAGTAGGAATACAAACGTGGGTGATTGTATGCGTGTATGCCCCGACAGAGGATATACTTGAAAGAAAGAAAGAGGAGTTCTGGATGAATGTGGAGGCGTGCCTGGAGAAGTTTGACAAGAACGAAAGAATATTTCTGATTGGGGATATGAATGGTAAGGTGGGTGATAGGAAAGTTGAGGGAGTGGTGGGAGGGTGGGGGGTACCATCAGAGGTGAATGGGAATGGTAGTGCACTTGTGGACGTATGTGTGGGGAGGAGGCTGTGGATAGCCAACACCTTCTTCCGACACAGAATGATCCACAGGTACACGTGGAAACGGATGTTGACGATGAAGGATAAGACAGTGGTGGAACGAAAGTCATTGATTGATTATGTATGTGTGGATGAACGAATGAAGAAATCTGTGATGGATGCTAGGGTGTATAGGGGTATTGGAGGGGGTCTGTCTGATCATTATGTAGTGGTAGCTAAGGTTAGGATACAAAAGAAGTGGGTGAGGAGAGCGGGAGGGAGGCAAGAGGAGGGTGGAATGGTGAGGAGGGTGGAGAGGTTGCAGGAGGAGGAAGTCAGGGAGGAGTACAGGAGAGCAGTGGAAAGATGACTAGGTGGGTTCGACCTGGAAGTTATGGAGGAAGTGGAGGAGATGAGCAAGGTGTTTAAGGATGAGATCTGTGCAGCATGTGAGGAGGTGTGTGGAGTGAGGAGAAGAGGGAGGGGAGTGAAAGGTACAGCATGGTGGACAGAAGAGGTACGAATAGCTGTGGAAGAAAAGAAGAAAGCATATAGAGAGTGGTTGGGTAGCAGAGGGAATGAAGATTCCGAGAGACAGAAACGAGCGAGGTACGTGGAGAGTAAGAGGGTGGTGAAGAGAGTAGTGAAGGAAAGTAAGAGAAGAGTAGATGAGGAATTTGGAAGGAATCTGAGTGTAAAATGGAGGGAGAGTAAGAAACTGTTCTGGAAAGAAGTCAAGAAAGTTAGGGAAGGTAGCAAGGGAAACAGTAAGGGTGTGAAAGATAAGAATGGGAGAATGCTAGCCGAGAAGCAAGAGAGAGTCGAAAGATGGAGGGAGTACTTCAGTGAGTTGCTAAATGAAAGGAATGAAGAGCCAGCAAACATAGCTGGATATGGTATGGGAGGGAGAAGAAGAGAAGTAGTGGAGGAGGAGGTGGGGATCAGGAGGTCAGAAGTGTGGGAAGCCATGAAAAGAGTGAAGTTGGGGAAAGCACCAGGAACAGATGGAGTGTGTGGGGAAATGTTGAGGTATGGTGGTGAGATAGTGATAGAATGGGTATGGAAAATGTGCAAACTAGCATGGGAGAAGGGGAGTGCACCCGATGACTGGAAGACTGGCATAATAGTCCCCCTATATAAGGGCAAAGGGGAAAGAGGAGTGTGTGGTAACCACCGAGGAATATGTCTTCTAAGCGTAGTAGGGAAGGTATACAGTAGGGTAGTGATTGAGAGAGTGAGAGTGAGAACGGAGAAATGGATAGGCGACGAGCAGGGAGGTTTTAGGAAGGGAAGAGGATGTGTAGATCAGATTTTTACCCTGAATTGTGTTGTGGAGAAGTATCTGGAGAAGAAACAAAAGGTGTATGTTGCCTTTATGGACTTGGAGAAGGCCTATGACAGAGTGGATAGAGAAGGTTTGTGGAAAGTACTTAGAATATATGGAGTAGAGGGCAAGTTGCTGAAAGCAGTGAAGAGCATGTATGAGGGTGCAAAGGCGGCAGTACGTGTGGAGAGTGAGCAGAGCGAGTTCTTTGACCTGAATGTTGGTTTGAAACAGGGGTGTGTGATGTCCCGTGGTTGTTTACTGTATATATGGATGGAGTTATGAAAGAAATACTATCAAGAGCAGTGGATGTTGGTGTATCGCTGAAAAGGGAGGGAATTGAGTGGAAGCTACCTATACTGCTGTTTGCGGATGATACAGTTCTGATGAGTGATAATGAATGGGAGTTGCAGGGTCTGGTAAATGAGTTTGGAACAGTGTGCGAAAAACGGAATTTGAAGGTAAATACGGGGAAGAGCAAGGTTATGGTCTTCGAAAGGGGTGAAGTCACAGAGTGTGAGGTGAAGCTGAACGGTCAGGCTATGGAGATCGTCAACTCTTTTAAGTATCTGGGCAGTGTGTTGAGTAAAGATGGGACTATGGATGAAGAGGTGCGGGAGAGGGTACAACAGGGGAAGAGGGTTGTAGGAACGCTAAAAGCAGTAACAAGAAATAGGGTGGTCAGTATGGAAGTGAAGAAGTCCTTGCATGACAGTGTGGTAATCCCGACACTGACTTACGGAAGCGAAGCATGGACGTTGGTTGAGAGACTCAGACCAAGAGTGAGAGCAGTGGAAATGAATTACTTAAGGAGTGCGTGCGGAGTTACATGGAGGGATAGACAGACTAATGAGGAAGTAAGAAGGAGGTGTGGTGTGGAGGTAGATGTGCTGGAAAGTGTGAAAAGGAACAACTTGAGATGGTTCGGCCATATGGAACGTATGGAAAGCGAGAGAATGACTAAGAGGGTGTATGAGAGCGAGGTGGAGGGACAGAGGGGGAGAGGTAGACCGAATATGAGGTGGAAGGATGGAGTGAGGAAGTACATGAACGAAGGTGGTGCTGGTTGGGGGGAGGGGCGTCGACTGACTGGGGACAGAGGTGCATGGGGGCGGTTCGTTCGTGGCCACCCCTTCGGGGATCACGGCGTCAGGCAATAGATAGATAGATATATATATACTGTATATACTGTATATGCATGACAGTGTGGTAATCCCGACACTGACTTACGGAAGCGAAGCATGGACGTTGGTTGAGAGACTCAGACCAAGAGTGAGAGTAGTGGAAATGAATTACTTAAGGAGTGCGTGCGGAGTTACATGGAGGGATAGACAGACTAATGAGGAAGTAAGAAGGAGGTGTGGTGTGGAGGTAGATGTGCTGGAAAGTGTGAAAAGGAACAACTTGAGATGGTTCGGCCATATGGAACGTATGGAAAGCGAGAGAATGACTAAGAGGGTGTACGAGAGCGAGGTGGAGGGACAGAGGGGGAGAGGTAGACCGAATATGAGGTGGAAGGATGGAGTGAGGAACTACATGAACGAAGGCGGTGCTGGTTGGGGGGAGGGGCGTCGACTGACTGGGGACAGAGGTGCATGGGGGCGGTTCGTTCGTGGCCACTCCTTCGGGGATCACGGCGTCAGGCAATAGATAGAGATAGATATATACTGTATATATATATAAATATATATATATATATATACTGTATATATACTGTATATACATATATACTGTATATACATATATACTGTATATACATATACATATACATATATACTCGTCACAGAGATGGCAGCTTACCTTCCCCCACACCTGCTACCTGGGCGGGTATAAGACAAAAGAACGCCAGGCCAGAGAAATAAGGGCACAAGAGCCGCCTCAATCCCACCACACAGGTGCTTTTTTCCCCTGAAGGACACGAGACCAGGAGGAACGGAAAAATTAGCATGGAGCGAGAGGAAAGATTGTTTGGCAAGTTCATCCCCTCTCCTAAAATTAGCAACCTTTTTCTTGGGGTTACCAACCTCATCAACCACTGGGCAACAGCGACCAACCTCAGCAACCCTTGGCAGGCCACAACCTCATTCAGCAACCCCAGTGAGGCAGCTAGAGAGTTCAGCAACTCTTGCTCTCTTACCAATCCTAAGAAGCATAGCAAGAAGAACAAGTCCAAGAAGAAGAAGTAGAACGAGCGGACGTCTCCGGCCACGACGTCCAAGAACAAGAACAAGAAAAAACGAGATATTGACCTCCCTGATACACCTGGGAAATAATTTTTTTAATTTAGCCTTAGTAGTTTGAGTTAATTTTGCTCTATTTGTCAGTCTTTATTATTATATCAGAGAAGCCTCTTAATATAATAACATTACATGCTGTCATAAAGTCATACAAAAATTCACTGATACTAACATTTATTTAACGTCTCCATTAATACTCTCTGAAGTATCTTTGACTCTTGAATTTATTGCATTAAAATATCTGCTTTCAACATATTTATATACAGTATATTGACCTGATTTACACTTTAATTGAATAACATTTGTACTTCTCAGGTTCTACTCATCATATTGTAACTTGAATATTGTATTTAAACCTCTTGCCAAAGACTCCCTTCTGTCTTAATGTAAATAATTCAGAGTGCTTGTATTCACAAACCTATGTAATCTGTGCCTTCACTATTAATGCACACATAGTATTATATAATTATACCGGTATATATGTATATTGTAACCAGCATTTCTACACTAACTACACTTACTAACTCTTGGTCATCCTCCTTTCGGAACTTCGGTGAGACCTTTTCTAATGCACTAGACATATCGAAGGCCTTCGATAGAATCTGGCACAAATCTCTAATTTCTAAACTACCCTCCTTCGGTTTCTATCCCTCCAGCTGTGCCTTTATCTCTAATTTCCTTTCTGGCCGTTCCATAGCTGCGGTTGTGGACGGCCATCGTTCACTTCCTCACCCTATTAACTCTGGTGTTCCTCAGGGATCTGTCCTATCTCCACCCTCTTTCTAATATTCATAAATGATATTCTCAACTGCACCTATCCATTCATATGCTAACGACTCTACCTTACACTATTCAACTAGGTTTCCAGAACGCTCTAGCAAACAATCCCTCAAAAACAAACATGATGAAGCCATACAACACCTATCTTCTGATCTAACAACCATTTCCAATTTGGGCAGAGAAAACCTTGTTGCTCTCAATGCTTCCAAAATCCAATTTCTCCATTTATCTACCCGTCAAGAACTCCCAAAGGACTATCCCTTATACTTCAACAATACAAAAATCAACCCTTCATCTTCTCTCAGTATTCTCAGTGTCTCTTTTTTTCTTCAGATCTCTCTTGGAAAGACCATATTACCACTCTGGCTAAAACAGCTTCCCAGAAGCTGGGTGTGCTCAATCGCCTCAAGGGGTTCTTTACCCCTGCACAGCTTCTTGCTCTGTACAGGGACACAGTGCATCCATGTATTGAGTATTGTTCACATGTGTGGGGAGGATCCTCTCACACAGCACTTCTAGACAAAGTAGAAAGGAAAGCTTTTTGTCTCATTAACTCCCGTCCTCTCACTGATTCTGTGCAATCTCTCTCTCTTTGCCGCAATGTTGCATCTCTCTCACCATTCTAGCTATCGCTATTACAATAATCAGTGTTGCTAAGAGCTCTTTCAATGTAATCCACCACCTCTACGTAGAGCACATAGCACATGTCTTGCAACACAATCCCATCCTTAATCTGTACAACTCTCCAACTCAAAAGTGAAACGATACTCCCAATCTTTCTTCTATTCAACAGTTGAGCTCAGGAACTCCCTCCCTGCATCCATCTTTCCCTCATCCTATGACTTAAATTGCTTCAAACTCCGTGTGTCCAGATATTTTGGCTCGAACATTCCTTGATTTTGTCACCGTCACTCTTTCAACTCTGGGGGAGGCACTCGTCACAGGCAGTTTTGCCTTTCGTCTCCCTCATCCATATAGAAAACAAAATGTGTCTTATGTTAAATAAACCTTGAACACCAAAGCTCCTGTATCTGTTCAAATCATAGTTTCCCAGCTCATTAGGGACTTCACGCTCATATGAATAAGTGTATAAGGCCATAGGACAATTAGTGCCTGGTCCAGCATCATACCAAAGTAGATGAACCTATAACCTGGGCCGCCAGTAAGGCTACACACCCCTACAGCCCTTTGCTGCCATCACTTACCTTGGAATGACCAAGGTGAGTGCTTCCATCCATGTTCGTCACTAATCTTGAGCATTTTAAACATTTATTTAGCCTGTGGATTTTTAATAGATCTTCTGCTAGTGTGTGTTTCTCTCCTGGATAATTTGAGAAGTAGTTTCATGCATTGGAAATTTACTATGCGAGGATTACATATGTGGCTGGGATTGTATTAATGTTGACATAGAACTAATAATTATATTTGATACATCGTACCAGCATGTAAAGTGTGTATGTTTGTAGGAGAGGACAAAATAATGGTGTTCCTATCTTATCTGTTTGACGCAGTATTGTTGTTGGAGCCGCCAGATAAACCGGTGCATACAATCACTATCAGACAAGAGAACCACACAACCCAGTTCCCTGATTGGTAGAAGAGGACCTAGGGGGAAGGGGGGGGGGGGGGGGGGGCACAGGAGGGGTATAGTCAGTGAGTTTTATGTTACTTTGGTTGTTTTTTTCACCCTTTTACTCAGCTAAGGAAAGCTATATTAACATCAAATAATGATTTGATATAGTCTTTATCCCTATGATTCCTTCAAGTCTTTCTTAAGGGGAGATTTGTATCAATTTGTTCAATTATATAATTGTTTATTTATATATAATATTTAGTTTCCTTCCAAGACCTCCATCAAGCTTTAAAAAATACCCCCAAGAGATGTATGTGTATATTTTTTGGTAGAAAAATGTCATTGCCGAAGGCCGTTGCCTCCTAAATTACAGGCTTGCTATTCCTCGACAGGAAAAAATCGACACCTAAATGGCACAACACTTCTTAAAATCGCCAAACTAATGGAGCTAAACATGAGAGAGAAGGGGATCCAGAAAAAAAAACTCTCCTTAAGCTTACTCAAATTTTCTAATAATTGCTACACTGAAAATTTGAATAAAATCCGTGTTAAAGGTGGAGCCACACGAACGTTTTCTCCGGGCTCCTTCCTCGGGAACTATGGCCTGGAAGTTTTTCAACACAGGTTTTATAAAACGTGACCCACACTACAATAAACTACCTGCACTCTAGGTATCCACGTTGAGGGTTTATATATTATTTATTTATATATTTATTTATTTATTGTATTTATTTAGTTATATACTTATGGATTATTATTATTATTATTATGTTTTGTTTATGTTTTTTAGTTTCCTTCCTAGACCTCTATCAAACTTAAACAAACACCCCCACACCCTTCCTAGACCTCTATCAAACTTAAACAAACACCCCCACACCCTTCCTAGACCTCTATCAAACTTAAACAAACACCCCCACACCCTTCCTAGACCTCTATCAAACTTAAACAAACACCCCCACACCCTTCCTAGACCTCTATCAAACTTAAACAAACACCCCCACACCCTTCCTAGACCTCTATCAAACTTAAACAAACACCCCCACACCCTTCCTAGACCTCTATCAAACTTAAACAAACACCCCCACACCCTTCCTAGACCTCTATCAAACTTAAACAAACACCCCCACACCCTTCCTAGACCTCTATCAAACTTAAACAAACACCCCACACCCTTCCTAGGCCTCTATCAAACTTAAACAAACACCCCCACACCCTTCCTAGGCCTCTATCAACTTAAACAAACACCCCACACCCTTCCTAGGCCTCTATCAAACTTAAACAAACACCCCCACACCCTTCCTAGGCCTCTATCAAACTTAAACAAACACCCCCACACCCTTCCTAGACCTCTATCAAACTTAAACAAACACCCCCACACCCTTCCTAGACCTCTATCAAACTTAAACAAACACCCCCACACCCTTCCTAGACCTCTATCAAACTTAAACAAACACCCCCACACCCTTCCTAGGCCTCTATCAACTTAAACAAACACCCCCACACCCTTCCTAGGCCTCTATCAAACTTAAACAAACACCCCCACACCCTTCCTAGGCCTCTATCAACTTAAACAAACACCCCACACCCTTCCTAGGCCTCTATCAAACTTAAACAAACACCCCACACCCTTCCTAGGCCTCTATCAAACTTAAACAAACACCCCCACACCCTTCCTAGACCTCTATCAAACTTAAACAAACACCCCCACACCCTTCCTAGGCCTCAATCAAACTTAAACAAACACCCCCACACCCTTCCTAGACCTCTATCAAACTTAAACAAACACCCCCACACCCTTCCTAGACCTCTATCAAACTTAAACAAACACCCCACACCCTTCCTAGGCCTCAATCAAACTTAAACAAACACCCCCACACCCTTCCTAGACCTCTATCAAACTTAAACAAACACCCCCACACCCTTCCTAGGCCTCAATCAAACTTAAACAAACACCCCCACACCCTTCCTAGGCCTCTATCAAACTTAAACAAACACCCCCACACCCTTCCTAGACCTCTATCAAACTTAAACAAACACCCCACACCCTTCCTAGGCCTCAATCAAACTTAAACAAACACCCCCACACCCTTCCTAGGCCTCTATCAAACTTAAACAAACACCCCCACACCCTTCCTAGACCTCTATCAAACTTAAACAAACACCCCCACACCCTTCCTAGGCCTCAATCAAACTTAAACAAACACCCCCACACCCTTCCTAGACCTCTATCAAACTTAAACAAACACCCCCACATCCTTCCTAGACCTCTATCAAACTTAAACAAACACCCCCACATCCTTCCTAGACCTCTATCAAACTTAAACAAACACCCCCACACCCTTCCTAGACCTCTATCAAACTTAAACAAACACCCCCACACCCTTCCTAGACCTCTATCAAACTTAAACAAACACCCCAACACCCTTCCTAGGCCTCTATCAATCTTAAACAAACACCCCCACACCCTTCCTAGGCCTCTATCAAACTTAAACAAACACCCCCACACCCTTCCTAGACCTCTATCAAACTTAAACAAACACCCCCACACCCTTCCTAGGCCTCTATCAACTTAAACAAACACCCCCACACCCTTCCTAGGCCTCTATCAAACTTAAACAAACACCCCCACACCCTTCCTAGGCCTCTATCAACTTAAACAAACACCCCCACACCCTTCCTAGGCCTCTATCAAACTTAAACAAACACCCCCACACCCTTCCTAGGCCTCTATCAACTTAAACAAACACCCCCACACCCTTCCTAGGCCTCTATCAAACTTAAACAAACACCCCCACACCCTTCCTAGGCCTCTATCAACTTAAACAAACACCCCCACACCCTTCCTAGACCTCTATCAAACTTAAACAAACACCCCCACACCCTTCCTAGGCCTCTATCAAACTTAAACAAACACCCCCACACCCTTCCTAGGCCTCAATCAAACTTAAACAAACACCCCCACACCCTTCCTAGGCCTCTATCAAACTTAAACAAACACCCCCACACCCTTCCTAGGCCTCTATCAAACTTAAACAAACACCCCCACACCCTTCCTAGGCCTCTATCAAACTTAAACAAACACCCCCACACCCTTCCTAGGCCTCTATCAAACTTAAACAAACACCCCCACACCCTTCCTAGGCCTCTATCAAACTTAAACAAACACCCCCACACCCTTCCTAGGCCTCAATCAAACTTAAACAAACACCCCCACACCCTTCCTAGGCCTCTATCAAACTTAAACAAACACCCCCACACCCTTCCTAGGCCTCTATCAAACTTAAACAAACACCCCCACACCCTTCGAGATAAATTTGTAAAAAGATTTGTTAGAAAAATGTCCTGGCTGAAGCCCAGTTTCTCCTATATTACAGACTCGCTATCGGTCACCAGGAAAATATCGACACCCTAAATGGCACGAAAGATCTAAATATTGACAAGGAATGGAGCGAAACTCATTAAAATCGCCAAACTAATGGGGTGAACGTCTTCATAGATCAAAACCCAGTGGGGCTAAACATGAGGGAGAAGGGGATCCAGAAAAAAAAAGTTTAATACAATCCGACCCCCGAAATGTAGTCCGGATGAAGTAGGCGACCACGAGTTGTCAGAATCCGGTGGGAAGGGGGGTGCTGCTCTGTCTATCGTATGGGGGGGGGGGGGGTTTGCTGGTGGTGTTCTCGTTCGGTTCTTGTATCGGCTGGTCTCTTCGTAATCAGTATTTCTCTCTCTCTCTCTCTCTCTCGCTCTCTCTCTCTCTCTCTCTCTCTCGCTCTCTCGCTCTCGCTCGCTCTCGCTCTCTCTCTCTCTCTCTCTCTCTCTCTCTCTCTCTCTCTCTCTCTCTCTCTCTCTCTCTCTCTCTCTCCAGTAGAGACATTGGCAAGGCAATAAGGAAAAGGAATCAACTCCACAAACTTGTAAAAAATAACACAAACACTGAAGTAATTAAAAACTTGTACAAAAATAGTAGAAGGGAAGTGAAAAAAATAATTAGGGCGAACAAACAAAATTACGAAATGACTATTGCCAGAGAAAGTGCCACAAACCCCCAAAAATTCTACAGTTACGTAAATAAAAATAAACAGATCAAAAGCGGAATCGGACCGCTAATAGAAGATGGCCAGACAATAACAGGTGACACAAACACGGCAAATCTGCTCAACAAATATTTGGGCTTAGTTTTCACAGAAGAAATTATCGATCATACCCTTGAAAATAACACCTCAACTAATGTGATAGGAGATTTCACCATCAGTGTTAGCGAAGTACAAAGCAAATTGAGTAATTTAAATGTAAATAAGACCCCGGGACCCGACATGCTCCACCCGAAAATAATTAAGAATGTTAAGGACGAAATAGCAAAACCCCTGACACAACTATTTAACTTATCATTACTACAGGGGATTGTACCGAGTGATTGGAAAGATGCGAACATTACGCCGATATACAAGAAGGGTAGCAAGGCCAAAGCGAGTAATTACAGACCAATTAGTCTAACTTCAATTGTAGGAAAAATCATGGAAAAAATCCTTAGAGATAAGATAGTAGATTACCTCGAATCAAACAACCTAATCAAAAATAGTCAACACGGCTTTAGATCCAATAAGTCATGCCTAACAAATTTGATTGAATTTTATAACAAACTATTCACATATAACGACATGACGAAATCACTAGATATAATCTTCTTGGACTTTCAAAAAGCTTTCGACAAGGTGCCTCACCGAAAACTATTGGCTAAACTGGAGAGGATAGGTATCAAAGGTGAAATTAATTCTTGGATAAAAAATTGGCTTACAGACAGAAGACAGAGAGTGGTGATAAATGGAGTGGAATCTGAGTGGGAGCCTGTCACTAGTGGAGTTCCACAGGGTTCAGTCCTTGGACCGGTCCTGTTTCTCATTTGCATTAACGATATTGATGTAGGGGTAAACAACACCATTTCCAAATTCGCCGACGATACAAAAATAGGAAATCCAGTCCTGAACGAAGATGATAGAAATGCGTTGCAATCTGATTTAAACAAGATATCAGAGTGGTCGAAAAAATGGCAGATGCCCTTCAATGTCGATAAATGTCAGGTGCTGCAGGTTGGTAGCAGAAATATGAAATACAAATACGAAATGAATGGCAAACAAATAAAAACCGCAACGGTAGTAAAAGACCTAGGGGTACTAATATCTGAAAACCTAAACACTTCCGACCAATGTATAGCAGCTGCAAATAAGAGCAAACATAGCATTGGGCTTTATTAAACGAAAATTTACATATAAACATGAAAACGTAATAGTGCCACTGTTCAAAAGTATGGTGAGGCCCCACCTTGAATATGGTGTGCAGTTCTGGTCACCTTATCTGATCAAGGACATTGTAAGACTCGAGTCAGTACAGCGTAGAGCGACGAAGATGATACCCTCATTAAGAAATAAACCATATGAAGAAAGACTTAAACGATTGAACCTGTTCTCATTAATAAATATAGAGTGAACTCGTTTAATCCGCAGTCTCAGACATTGTCGTTATGTAATTATATTTTTTTTCAGATTGCTGTAGGAAACAGTATCGCTTATATATTTATGGTATGTGTTATGTATTGCAAACTTTTTTTATATATAACTTTTAAGGTTCTAATAAGCCTAAATATTATTCTGTATTGACTGTACATCCTCATGGACACTTTAATTACCCTTCTCACACCTTCTTTAATCCTATACATTTTGACAAAGTAGCTTAGGAATATGGTCGAGAATAATACCGTGTAGTTGGCAATCCTTTTCCTGAGAGCACACTTGAGAGATAGGAGATAAGCGAGGCCATCGGGATAGTGACTGAGATAACGATGGAAGCCAGTGATTGATTGGGTGGTGGGGGGGGGGGGGGGGCTGTTATCAGAAGGAAGGGGGGAGGAGGTATGTTACAGACAGTTAGTTGAGCACGGTGAGGAATACACGTTGGTTGGTTGTTGGTGAGACTTGCTGTAAGTATGGCGGTCAGGCTTGGTCAGTCATCTTAAGGGCAGCTTTTTAGTTTGCTCTCTAGACCCCGTCAATCTTAAAATAAAAACCCCAAAGATTCCCCATCGAGATATATTGATATATTTTTCATTAGAAGAATGTCCCGGCCGAAGGCCGAATCCTCCTAAATTGCAGGCTCGGTCTCGCTCGCCAGAAAAATATCGACACCTAAATGGCACAAAAGGTCTTGAAATTGATAAAGAAATGGGGCGAAAGGTTTGACAGTTTATTCTGGCTATCATTAGATAATTTTATACAACTTAGGAAGGATATGTGAGCAACAAATGGTAGACTATCTCACGTAACCTTCTGACTTCCATATACTCTTCATATTCTGAATAAAATCGTGTAATAATAGCCAGAAAACAGAATGGAAATCCGCAACCAGGTTTTGAATTGCTTAAATATGGGCTGTTTACTTAACCTTTTCGGCCCGGTGACGCCATATTAATACTTATTCTGGATATCATTAGACGAATTGGACATACACGAACGGTACCATGTTGTTAAGTCTATGAGTAGGACTATATATGAACCGATTGATAATTATAATGCAGATAAATCAAATTACGCTATTATCAGTTATTATTGCAGTTTAGTTCCCATTCATCAAGGTTGGCATGTGCTGCCATTACAATCTCTTCAATTGCTATGCCATTTCTGAGTAACATTTCTTCCAAACAGAATTAGTTTTCCTACGGCCTTATAGATAACATATGAAAACGGTGACATATACGGCCGCCATCTTGAATACATTGATGAACAAGTATCTTTGAAAGTTTTCGACCATTCAAAGTTAACTTAGCTTAAGTTAAGTTAGGTGAAGTAAGTTAGGCTAAGTAAGCTAGGTTAGGTTAATTATAGTATGCTAGGTTAGGTAATTCAGGTTGACTTTAGCAACGAATGGAAGTTAATTTTAAATAGGAGTTCATCATGCCAATAGTCATCAGCAAAACTTAAGTTCAATTTTTTTGTTTTGGAGATTAAAATGCAAATTTACCTTAATAGTCAATGTATCAACAAATCAATTTGATCATAGATGTGGGCACAAATATATTTAATATAAATATCCATTAAAGATTTTCCTGATACTAGATGGACAGTGGGAAGTAATTTAGCTAAAGATTTTGAATATACGTACATACATACACAAATTAAAGACCGAGTGTTCACCACGAAGTGCGGTTCCGGTCACTTGTCCTAATGGCGGCGTTCCAGGCAACCCCGTTAGTAGTTGCCTCACTTGTTAGGTTCTATGATTTAAGATCACACCGCAAGGTCTGCTCCCACATCTTTTTGGGTTTGCCCCTTGGTGCAGCTCCCTCCACATTCATGGACTTGTATCTTTTCACCCAGCATAGTTCATCCATCCTCTTTGTATGTCCAAACCATCTACAGGTAAGCCTGCTAGTACGCATCTCATCACCGATACTCTTGATACCTAACCTTCTCCTTAGCTCTTCACTTGATATCCTATCTTGCAGTTTGGCACCACACATCCATCTCACCATTCTCATCTCATTGTGTTCCATTCTGTTTATATCATCCGCTTTGACAGGCCACGTTTCTGAAGCATATGTCATTGTGCTTCTAACATATGAAGCATACTCCTTTCGGTTCAAGGGCAGAGGGAGTCTTCTCATGGTGAGTAGTGGCAACAGTCTTCTGAACTTTCCCCAGTCGCATATTATTCTGACGATAGTGGCGGCCTCAGCCCCACCACCGGCAGAGATGGTATCACCCAAGTAGCAAACCTTGTCCACCATCTCAAGTTCCTCATTACCAAAATTAACACTCTCGAGGCGGTCATTGAAAACAAGCTCACCTATACATAATATGCATTCACATTTTTCAATTTTGGACTACTTCCTCGGTAGAGGTCCCTTTATTCTAGTGCAGCGTTTCTTCCTGTGATATACCCAGCAGCGGCATATGCTGTAAAGTTCGCACCCACCCCTTTTGTGCATACTGCGTATGGATATGCACCACTTTGTTCTACTTTTCCTAGCCCTAATCTACTGTGTAAAACCTTGGTTTTATTTATATTAATTCTTAACCCTTTACTTGTTATTTCCTCTCTCCATCTTCTGAACTTGACCTTGGCATCCCACACACTCTCTGCGATAAGTATTAGGTCATCCGCATATAGCAGTTCCCATGGGAGCCCAGCTCTGAAATCACCTGATAGTGTCTCCAGAACCATAACAAAGAGGAGAGGGCTTAACACAGATCCCTGGTGGACTCCGACGTGAACTTTTAACGCCTCACTCAGTACACCTTTCACCCTCGCTGCCGTTCGGGAGTCCTTGTACATCTTCATTATCACACGCACCAGCCACTCCTCTACTCAAATTGTTCTCATAGCTCACTGCACAACTTCTCTGGGCACCCTATCAAAGGCCTTCTTCAGGTCTACAAACACAAGATACAGATCCCTATATTTAAGTAGATATCTTTCCTGCAGCTGCCTGACTATGAAGATAGCATCGATTGTGCCACTTCCTTGCACGAAACCGAACTACATATCATTGATAGAAATGCTTTCCCTTACCATACCTTCAAATAATCTCTCTCAAACCTTCATGACTTGGTCAAGCATTTTCAGGACCCTATAATTTCCCCTATCCAACGAATCCCCTTTGCTCTTATAATTATATGTTTACTATTACATTTGTATGCCATTCATCAGGGATTAATTAGCTAAAATCCGTTAATCATTAATCCTGGGTTCGAATCCCCGGACTGCCACATGTGTTTGTTAACTTCATTAATCGAGTTTAGGAGTAAAGTTGGTTAGTGGAGAGAACATAATATGTTATGTCGTGCATAGATTTTTACTATCACAAACCTAGTCATTCTTACAGATTCGGCCCAAACTATAGGTTTGACTCCTGTAAGGAGATAAAGAAAACCTAATATTTAGTAGTGGCCCCGTAATCATTGACGAACATGCCTATTACATAAGGCATCCTCTTCAAACACTAATCCGCCGTAGTTTGAATCTACCGCGCAGAGCATTTAAAAACTGAGGAGCCTTCATCATGAGCGCACGCGACCTCACTCATGGCTTCAGTCATTATGAATTGGGTTCTCACTACGAAAAAACTTTGTAAAAAATAAAAACAAAAAGAAAATAAGAATAACTATCCAATAAGCTTTCCATCATATCGTGGATGTACTTGTGTGGATTTCTGACCAGACGCTGATTCAGGCGTCATTCCTCCTTCACTGACATATCAAGTAAACCAAAATCCTTAATACATCAACGAATGGGAAGGGGACGGTCGGGAGGGCCCCAGTCGTCAATGATTACGGGGCCACTACTAAATATTAGGTTTTCTTTATCTCCTTACAGGAGTCAAACCTATAATTAATTAGTGGCCCCTCCATCATTGACGAACATGCCTGATATCTAAGACTGGAGGGGGACATTCGTAATCATATCATAACTCTAGAAAAGCAGATAATAAAAACAACCACATAGTATTCTTACTTTTGAAAATGTATTTAATACGGCGTAGGCCGGAAATATACAAGAAAAAGGGGTTCAGGCAGGTGCGTGCTTCAAAGAAGCCTGCCCGACAAAAATGGGTAACCCTGAAGATTCTGAACACAGATCTGTAGTTACAAAAGGCACCCCACTCAACGAGTGGTGACAAAAAATAATAAGTTTATAAGTTTATATGTGCACATCATAAACCCCAAAATACATGTGGAGATCAATTGCAAATGAACTCCATTGAACTAATATTACATTGCTTTTGCAGCTAAAACTACTATAACAACACTGTTGTTTTGTACTAAACCTTGTACTAGCACAATTTCTCGCAGAGAAATTTTCATATCACATTTTAACCTTAAATTGTATCACAGCTCTCATACTCCGGCGGGGTCTAGGGTGTCCTATGTCAACTGACTGCACCCCCCCCCCCCCCCCCTTCCGTGAAAGTAAACATAAGTGACTGCAGGGCCACCTAGACCCTCTGCCTTAAAGCTATACATGGTAAGGAAGGTTTGTCTAGAGCAACTGACAAGTATCTAGAGAGAAACGTATGATTAGACGCCCACAACTGTGTGGACGCAATATCTTCAACTGAAAAGTTTTTCAGGAAACGTAAAGAGGCCGCCCACTTGCGTAAATCGTGGGCCCTACCCACAACGCCGGGATTACTCTCTTTAATGACCTCTACCAGAAGAGAGGCTAATCGCCGTTTAAGTAAGCGTTTACCCGTACTCGCTACCCATAAATCACCTTGGGGGTTTTGAGGAGCTATTCTCAAATATTTGGTTAGAGCTTGCACTGGACATAAATTATGATGCACCTTTCCCCTTTTTAACGCCGGCACCGTGAACTCAGAAAACACGTGTGCACTATGCTCATTCTTGGCTACAAACGCCGGGGAGGGTGCAATGGAAATTGAATCATTAAGTCTACCAAACCTAAGACAATTAGGTGTGTTGCTCATCGCCGCCAGCTCAGACACTCTGTTTCCGGTGGCCAAAGCCAAAAGGAAAACTGCCTTCTTTAAGATTAATGCAAAGTCTGCAGTATTTTGATACAGACGAGAATGAAGTAAAGACAAAGCTTTGTCCAGAGACCAAGTAGGCATGAGCTGACGGGGAGGTGGGCGGAGTTTAAAACACGCTCTCATAAATCCTGTTTCCTCCGCCACCGGTATGGATAGACCTGTAAGGTCGAAAAAGGGCACTCTAATCGCAGTTAAGTGATTCTTCAAAGTTACCACAGATAAACGTTTCTGCTCAAACAGATAGTTCAAGTAATTAAAAACCAATGCCACTGAGGGTACAGTTTGTTCCGTTCTAACAATCCAAGAAGTAAAAGCTTTCCAATGTGATTGATATTGTCGCTTAGTAGACTGAGTATATTGATTGAGCAATTTATTGGTCACATCCCTACCGTACGGTGCTAGCCACTTGGCCTCCTGAATGTCCATAATGCAAAAGTCAGCGAGGTCGCTAGGTTGCCAATCGTGTCTAAGTGGAAGTACCCGACCGGGAGCGATACCGGGTCCGGGCACCACATTATTAATTGCTGGTACCACACCTGCGCTGGCCACAGGGGCGCGATTAGCGAGACTAAGCCTCGATAATCTCGTAGTTTGTTCACTACGTGGCACATTAGTGACGCATCTGGCGGCGGAAACAGATAGATGGAGCTCCATCTGTTCCAGTCTGTCACTAGGGCGTCTGGCCCCCCTGCCGGCGTTATCGCCCGGCGGGTGAGGTATAGAGGGAGCTTGTGAGTCTCCTCGGACGCAAAAAGATCCACTTGTGGATGGGAGAGCTCCGCAATCATTAGGTCGAAAATGGGTTGCTTGAGCTCCCATTCTACTGTCGTGCTCTGTCTCCGGGACAGAGCGTCTGCCCAGACGTTCGCTACGCCTGGGAGATAAGATGCGTGAAGATAAATATCTAGACTGATGGCTAGAACAAAAATCTCTTCCGACACGAGTAGCAACTTCCTTGACCTCGTTGACCCTTGTTTCTGAATACAGTGAACTGCATTCAGATTGTCCATTCTGAAGGCCACCGACTTGCCCCGTAACGCCGGGCCGTGAGCCTGAAGGAAATACAAGGGGACTAGTAACTCTTTGACATTTATGTGAGAGTTTTCTAAGTGGGACCAAAGCCCCTGACCCTGGTGCCCCTGATTTGACTGAAATCCCCACCCTACGGTGCCCGACGCATCCGTGTCTACCCATACCGTTGGAGGAGGAGAGGTCCATGACATGATTGAGTGCAATGTTTCCCTCTTCGCCCAGACAGCTAGTAAGGTGTGGATTAATTTTGGTATGGGCCATAATTTTCCCGCCGGTAAGAGTGGGAAATATTTGTTGCCCTCCAATATTAATCGTTTTACTTTCAACCGGCCCAACTTGACAGTTAGTTGAATCCAGTTGAGAGAGCCGACCAGAGACTCCCAGACTCTTCGTGTCGTAGTCAGACTGTGAAGAAACCTGAACAGTTTCCTGCGAAACCTGTTGCGATTGTCCACACTCTGACTCAGAGTGAGAGCGGCGGTGTCCCAGACCAGCCCTATCCACTGAATTACTCTTGAGGGAACAAGGTTTGACTTTACCAGATTTACCTTGAAGCCTAGAGTTTTGACATGATTTAAAATGATATTGACATGTTTTATGCATAATTGTTGTGTCTCTGCCACCACCAGCCAGTCGTCGAGATACCACAACACTCTGATTCCCTGTTTTAACAACGGCATCAGGGCTTGCCGGACTAGTTTCGTGAATACTCGAGGTGCTAGGTTCAAACCGAACGGCATCCTCTGAAAAACAAAATTTTGGTGCCTGATCCTCAAGGCCAGAAACCTTTGAAATCTTTTGTTGACCGACACGTGCCAATAGGCGTCTGTCAGGTCTAGGGAACACATCCAGCCTCCCGGCGGAAGTGTTAGCCTGATTTGATGAACTGTTAACATTCTGAAAGACTCGTTGGAAATGTGAAGGTTCAGATAAGACAGGTCTACGACCGGCCTCATCTGAACACTGTCCCGTTTGGGAACCAAAAACAGTTTCGACGTGAATACAGGGTAATCTGGAGGGACCGGGATGATGACATTCTTGGCAATCATCTCCTGGACCAGCGACTCCACCTCTAATGAAACACAATTTGCCGTTGTCGGCTGACGTAAGCGAGGTCGCCGGAGCCACTGCCAAGTGATGCCTTTGCGTGCCACCATCCGTGCCCAGGTTTTTAACGGCCATGCTTGGTGACACGTTCGGAACGACCCAGTTAGCAGACAAGGGTTCGCCGGCTGTACTTCCCTCGGTTCCTCCGGCCTTAAGATAGGCACTGGGAGTGAGAGAGACTTTAGTTTTTTGATGGTGGGGTTGGTGGTGTTGGACGCTTCGCCGGCTGGCTGGTGTGGGCCGAAGACTGGCTCTGCCCCGGCTTAAACTGGCCGCGTCCTCTCTGTCTATGCCTGTACTGACCCAGGGGGGATTGGGAGGACTTAGGCGGAAGAAAAGGCTTAGAACCCCCTGGCTGAGCTTTAGTAGGAGGCCTAGGTTTGGGGAAGTTAAATGCAGGTTTCTTAGCCTGTGCGGGACTGTGCTTCACGGCCTGTGCCATGTTAAACAATGTTCGCCATACATCAGGGGACATTAAAGAAGGAGTAAGTACTGGGGACATTACCACCTGGTTAGCAATGCGATCAGGCAGCTTGCGAACTAATGACATCCTAAGATCCTGTCGTGCTCGCACCGCCTCAAGTAAGGCTGTGCGTATGTCACCTAAGGATTGAATCGACGACTGAAGAATCAGACGCCGGGATAACTCAACTGATCTTCGAGCATCCGCATCTGCGATTGCCTGAGTGGACCGGAGTAAAGACTTAGCCACCTGCTGAGAAACTATGTACTGTGAAAACAGGCGGAAAGCTTTTCCCCTTAGCCTAAATTCTCTGTCTAGGTGAGTAGGGGTAGGGGTAGTGAATGGGTCCTTTAGTTCACAAAGATTAATCTTAGGGGCAGCCAGAAAAGAAAATAAAGCTGACGGAACTCCGCCGGCAGAACCCACCGGCATGGAGAACCATGAATGTGTATCCTGAGGGATCTGGTGGGAAGATTTAGAAGTGAAAGTGGTTGCAAAGTTTTGAGCCTCTACCTCCCAATCCACCCAAGGTCCTGGTCCCAACTGTCCCACCTTCAAAACTGGATTAGCTGCCTCGTCTGTGACGGTCTGTAAATCTAGTTCAGGAGTAAGAGCCGACAGAGCCTTAATATCATTAAACCCATCCAGCTTAGACCAGTCTGAAAAAAGTTTTGAAGCTGAGGCAGGGGGTAAAGCAGGCTTAGATGCATAAACAAAATAATCCTGATGATAATAGCTAGGTATAGCCTTGATATTTACGTCCAAAACATTACCCAAGGCATCCAATGCCCTTAATTTCTTTGACTTATTTCCCTGGATAAACCACTCACGTGGTACCGGGAGTTCCCCTGACAAGGTAGGCTGGGCAAGCTCTGGCTTAGAGGGGTTCAAAAGAACCCATGACTCGTCTGGCCCATAAAGCAGGGGCATAGCTACCTTTCTAAGAGGCGCTTTGTCTAGAGGGGGTGGATTAACATCCGTGATGACCCTGACATTTGACGTAGTGAATGCCGCCGTAGCTGGCTTAGAGCTCCCTGCCGGTGACAGAGTAGGAGGGTTAGGAATCTTAGATAAATCGATTGACGTTATCAGAGGCCGTACCGCAGAACTTGTCAAGGGAGCCCCCAAGTCCATTGTGGGGTTTTCTTGTTGTTGACTAAAGAATTTAGATAGAGCATGAGTAAGTAACCCATCAATTTCTTGTGCTGTAACAAACTGGTTAGATGAAGAACTTACAGGTGAATCAGTATTATCATGGGCGGCGTCCAAGCCTGAGCCTGACCCTTGTCCTTCCCTATCTGAAATTATTGACACTTCATCTTGTTCCTCCCGATCCTCCTGAGAAGACCCCGCCGAGGCAGGGGTACCTTGTTTCCAAGATAAGTCAGGGATAGAGGATGGGGTCGCCGCGTCCCTGTGGACATCGGCTACTGTGTGACTCGTATGAGTCGGACGTGGATGGTCAGACCCTGGATGAGCAAACCGCCAAACACCAAGGCTCTGGCCTACGCTCTCTTGAGAGTCTGAAACATTCTCAATTATTGAATTTCCTGAACATTCCATTTCTAGGGTTAAAATATCAATAGGTAAATCTTTTTTAGGGACAGGCACTTCACTAGACTCTGAGGCTGTAACAGAAACATTTTCAGGTGTAGAGGTACGACGAGATGCACTAGACTTAGGAGAATATCGAGAGGACTTCCTATGTGAATCCTTTTTGGAGGATTTGTGGCTACGGTGTGACCGCGAACTAGACTTAGATTTGGAAGAATCACCACCATGACCACTGGTGGAAGCTTCCGTCTTACTCTTCTTACTCGCCGGGGAAGAGGCACGACTTGAAGACTGCTGTCTGAGAGGTGACCTTGACCTTGATCTCGCCCGCGACGAGGAGGTGGCTGCCGGGGGTGTAGGCTCTCTCGGGCGCTTAGACGTATCCACGGACGATACAGAACCCTGGCTAGTCTCTGTCGGCTTAAAACCCGTTACTCTAGAGGTACGTTTAGGGGGAGGGTGCTCTGACAGCAACTTATCCCAAAGTGGGACGTTGTCACATTGAAGTGACTTATGTGCGACAATGGTAGTGTAGGCCGACATCTGTTGTCTGACCTCTCTCAACGCTACCGCCGCGGTCTTGTCATTGTCACACAGGACTTTATTGGCTAATTGGGAGCAAAAGGAACAATTAAGTGTAACCCAGAGACCCCTTGAACGGTCTAGACATTTAATACACCTTATGCAAAGGGTATGCGCAAAAATCGGGATACCCGCGCAAGTAGGGGTAATGCACAGGGCAAAAACTGGGGCCACAGTAGCCATGACAGAGACTGGTGTGAGGAAACTACCGCCGGGTCTGTATTGGTCCGCCGGAGCTCAGCTCTGGAAAAATAAAGAAAAATTTCCAGGAATTAATGCTCATAAGGTTAACCCAAGTGTTCGCATACAAGTGTTAATAACCCGCCGGGTAACGGGATGCAAAGACACAGCTAACACATCTCGCTACGCGACGGGGTGTAAAGAGGCTAAACAAATCTTTTTAGCTAAAGAACATGAAGAATACCCTCTGATATAATGGTCCAGCATGGCACTTATAGTCTGTAGGAGGTGGTGACTGTCTCAAGATTCAATTTTGTAACAAAGCCCCCCTCATAAAGACGCCGGCCCTTGAAATATTTTAGTAGAATAGCCCAGGGCAGGAATATACGAGATCTGATATTTTAACGAATTGTCCCAAAAGATCGCCGTAAAAATAGAAGGCGGCGATACTGAATGTATCACCAAATTAAGGTTAATCGAAATTGAATTAGTTATAAATTCCTTAGTTCCTCCATTTAGGAGCACCCGCCGGGTGTGGGAATCGATTTGTTTAAACCTCATTGAACCTTCAATTGCCGTAAGAGTAAAGGCAGCGATACACAGAGTATCACTAAAATGGATTGGTTAACTATATGAGACCTAAGTCGTTTATCCCACCCTGCTCAGGTGCACCCGCCGGGTGAGAAGTCTAAAAGTTAACCCCACAAGTTCCTGACCCCACTTCTTTGTTAAAGATCGCCGGGGAGGAACGCCTAAACAACAGCTAGGTTTTCCATGTGGTTGTCGTAAAACCAGGTAGAAAAACCTATAAAAACGAATGTTCGCAAGAACGTCGTTTTTTATATATATAAGGATGGGTACAGCCATCCCGCCGGGAATTAAAGGAGGCCTGAAACCAGGCAGCCACAGAGACGCAGTCCTGGAGAGCCACAGATACCTCCCCACGCCGGGGAACCAGCCAGTGTTAATAACCACGTGTGGCCCAACACGGCTCTTCGGTCAGGATTTTCATGGTGAAACCGAGAAAAAACCCGCCGGAAGGCAAACCCCACCCTGAACAGACACCATCTGAACAAAACGACACGAGGAGAGTCACGCACGACTAACTCAAGGTCACAACATAATCCGTGGAATTAGCCAATACACAACTAAACCAGGAAACAATTATAGTCCGAGGAATTAGCCAATACACAACTAAAACCCGGATACACATGACACAGTAGGGCATATTCATAATAATAAATAATAACACTAGACATGTGGCAAAGCTACGAGCGGCTGGCTAGGCCTAGGTAGACGGCATGAAAATAGTTGAAATATAAACACACACTGGAATATCACAACAGGAACCACCGCCAACACACCACCGTAGCGACAACTTCCCACCCCGGGAAGCCTGACAAGGACCCAGAAAAAACTCCACTAAGTGAAGAAAAATACGCTGGGAACGTCAGAAAAACACAGCTTACCTCATCAGAAGGATAAAAGGCAGCAATAATTAACGCGTAATGAAAGCCGCCTGCATCACAAACTAACACAACTGTGAAAAGTTCACGTGTCCACAACAGGACCACGAGGGTACATCCGAAATAGATGCCCCATACACACGACCCAAAATACACTGCACTGCGGGCAACCAGCCCAGGACACTCCTGCTACGCCTATCCTAACCTTACTCGATACATCCTGGAGTAAACAAATGAGAAAAAACTCACTAGGGACGCAACGAATGCGGAACCAGCGGAGCGTGGAAGGCACGTCCGGGCAGGCTGAGCGCAGAGCAGAGAAGGAGGAATGACGCCTGAATCAGCGTCTGGTCAGAAATCCACACAAGTACATCCACGATATGATGGAAAGCTTATTGGATAGTTATTCTTATTTTCTTTTTATTTTTATTTTTTACGAAGTTTTTTCGTAGTGAGAACCCAATTCATAATGACTGAAGCCATGAGTGAGGTCGCGTGCGCTCATGATGAAGGCTCCTCAGTTTTTAAATGCTCTGTGCGGTAGATTCAAACTACGGCGGATTAGTGTTTGAAGAGGATGCCTTATGTAATAGGCATGTTCGTCAATGATGGAGGGGCCACTAATAAATATTACCATGTCAATACGAGGAAAAGGATAGAAAGTGTTGGCAATGGAATGTTTTTGTTTTTTCCGGATCCCCTTCTTCCTCATGTTTGGCCACATTAGTTTTGATATTTTAAGGTGCCCCCTCCCCCCCCTCTTTCATTTGGTGATTTAATGATTTTTCGCCCCATTTCTTTGCCAATGTTAAGATCTTGCATGCCATTTAGATGTCAAATTTACCCTGACTAGCGATTACGAGCCTGTAATTTATGAGGAACCGGCCTTCGGCCAACACAAATTTATCTCGAAGAGGGGTATTGGGAGTATTATTTAAGCTTGATGGAGGTCTAGGGTGCAAACTAACCCCCTCCCCCTCCCACCCCACCCCACCCCTTAATATGAACGGAGTATAGTGTAGGATTGGTCAGAGCTCGGGCCGACCCACAAACAACTATTCTAAAGTATCAATACCTTCTCCAGAAATCAGGGGCAAGCAACTTTGTTTGTATTAAATTATTGGAATTATTTACAAAATATTATTTTATGTGTGTGCTTTATTTTAATACAAATAGTACATACTGCTATACTAGCAGATTAACTCGTGCATGTGTGTGTGTTTGTGTGTGTGTGTGTGTGTTGGGGGGGGGGGGGGGGGGGGTGCTTGCTAGTAAATATATACAGTTAGTAAATATTACACGGAAACTTGACATTATTATGTGTTTTGTGTACCGAGTGTGATAAGCTTCCCAGGTTATCAGTTGATGAGACAACTGTCCTAAAATAAACGAGCTCATGTTCTAGTAACCGAATGAGACGTCACAACATTTTTCCGACCATTATATTTTGTTTGTAAATTTCAAGATTTCAGCAGGTTAGGTAGACTTGTAAATCATATTGAAATGTTTGCATGAAATATTGAGGAAACATCCTATAATAATAATGCACAACCAGAGTTGAAATGACGAACGTAGACTGCCATCTCTGTCTTTCATCTAATATCTTCCTTTCTTGCTGGAAGTTTGCTCTCATTCAAACTGTCCCAAAGAAGGGTGACCGCTCTTAGCCATCCAACTATTGTCCAATTGCTCTCATTTATTGCATCTCTAAAGTTTTTTTTTAATATATTCTTAATTCAAAATTTCTTAAGCATTTGTCTTCTCATAATCTACTTTCAAATTACAGTATTTAATGAGACCTTTTCTATTATGCTAAACATATTTAAAATCTTGGATAGACTATGGCACAAATCTCTTATCTTTAAAATACCCTCTCTCTGTTTCTATCCCTCTATCTGTGCCTTTATCTCCTATTTTCTTTCTGACCGTTCCATAGCTGCAGTTGTGGACAGCCAATCGCTCATTTCCTCAACCGATTAACTCCGGTGTCCTTCAGGGTTCTGTCCTATCTCCAGTTCTGTTACTAATATTTATTACTGATCTTATCAACTGTACCTCCAGTTCTATCCACTCTTATGCCGAGGACTCTACCTTACACTCAACAAGTAAACTCTGGAAGTCTCTGCCTCAATCTATCTTTCCCTCATCCTATGACTTGAACTGCTTCAAGCTTCGTGTGTCCAGATATTTTTACTCTAACGTACCTTGAATTTGGCTGTCTATCACTCTTTCAATTTTTGGGGGAGACACTTGTTACAGGCACTAATTGTCTCCTTCATACACATAAAACAAAAACACTATTCAACTAGATATACACAACCCACCAAGCAGTTTTTGTTTTCTATGTAAGTGAGGGAGGGAGATAAAAGGCAGAACTGCCTGTGATGAGTGCCTCCTCCAGAGTTGAAAGAGTGACAGGGCCAAAATTCAAGGGGTGTTCGAGCCACACAGAGTTCTAAGTAATTTAAGTCATAGGATGAGGGAAAGACTGATTCTGGGAGAGAGTTCCAGAGCTCAGCTGTTGAATAGAAGAAAGATTGATAATAAAGTTTCACTCTTGGGTTGGAGAGTTGCACAGAGTAGGGGTGGGATTGTGTTGCAAGACGGGAGCTACGTGCTCTACGAAGAGGGAGTGGTATACACTGAGAGACCTCTGAGGAACACTGATTATTGTAATAGCAGTAGAACAGTGAGAGAGATGCAACATTGCGGTGAAGAGAGAGAGAATGCAGAAAATTATTCTAAAGAGACTGCAAAGTTACTTCAAAACTCACATGATGAGTCCATAGCACAGCTATTCTCTGATCTATCAACTATATCCGTTTGGGGCAGAGAAACCTTCTTGCTTTCCATTATTCCAAAATCCAATTTCTCCATTCATTTGCCAGTCACAATCTTCCACACAATTATCCCTTACTCTAAGACAATACACAATCAACCCTTCATCTTCTCTTAACATTCTTGTTGTTTCGTTTTCTTCTAACCTTTTGGAAAGATCATATTACCACTCTTGCTAAAACAGTTTCCCAGAAGTTAGGTGTGCTCAACTGACCCAGTGGGCTCCTCACCCCCAGCAGTTTCTTGCTCTGGCCAGAGGCACTGTGTATCCATGGATCAAGTATTGTTCGCATGTGTGGGGAGATTTCACACATACGTACTTCTCGAAAGGGTAGTTTCGTTTCATCAACCCACCCTCTTCTTTGATTCTCTACAATCTCTCTCTACACGCCACAATGTTGCATTTATCGTTCTCTTCTACTGCTATTACGACAATCAGTGTTTTTCAGCGTATACCTCCTCCCTTGCGTGAACCGAGAGTGAACCAAGAGTGAACCGATGTTCCCATTCTTCCACTCAACAGGTAGACTCTGGAATTCTGTCCTTCAATTTGTCTTTCCTTCATCCTGTGACTTTGACTTGAATTGCTTCAGCTCCATGCGTCGGTGAAGTGGTGGGGGGGGGGGGGGCACTCACTACACGCAATTTTGCCTATTGTCTCTTTCATTCGCATACAAAAAACTACTACGACTTTTGACCGTGACTGTTCAAGAGGTCTACCTTGTAATAATTGTCCAGGAGCTTGTTATTTTATTATTATTTGAAGCAGCTTATTGGTCAGTTGTTCTTGTTTGTCAAGGTTTTGGGAAACTTATATTTGTTTAAGTCATTGCTCGAGGAACTGGGCGCTAGTTGCAATGATGCATATTGGTATTGGCCCTGTAAGCAATTATGGTGTTAACAAAATATGAACAGACTAAGTATAGTGTCCAAAATAAATTACCCTTTATTCGTATATTGGTAGTCATAAACCCATGTAATATAGGGATATACTGGTGAGTTATCTGCTCAACAGGTGGCGTTGTGTGTGTGTAAGTGTGAGAGTCCGAGTGTAGGGGGTGAGACAGTGAAGCACGGGAACGAGGTGGCTTCAGAGATGGGGTCGTTTCGGGCCATGAGTGAGCACCGTGCCTCATGTGAAGGCAAGATGGCAGGTGCTCGTTGTACTCTACGTGCTTCACATGTCTCACTCCCTAGACTGGAACAAGACCTCACGGGCTTCACTGTTCATTGTAAAGCGGTGAATGTTAAGGCTCTCAGCCTATGCCCGAGAGGAAGTAAGTTGGAATATAGAAAAAAAAAAAAAAAAAAAAAAAAAAAAAAAATGCATATTAAATAACCAAAGATGATATATTCTGTCAGTGTTCCCAACATTGATTATTTGTGTTTTTCAAATCTTTGTAATTTATGTAGGATACAGTGTAATCATTTATTTGTAGTTCATGTCAATTATTTTTTTTTTTTTTTTTTTTTTTAATCTGCTTTATTCTGGTAGCTTTCTTTGGTTAACCCTTTCAGTAGTCGAAGCCGAAATGTTCAAGTTATTATGCTACTATTAGATGATATTAACCCTTTCAAGACCCGGTTTCGCATTTATTATATGTTTGCTGGCTATTATTAGACGATTTTTTCAGAATAGGAAGGGTATATGGAAGTCAGAGGATTACTTGAGATAGTCTTTGCCCTTATAATTCCCAAAGATCCTTCCTAAACTGCATAAAATCGTCTAATGATAGCCAAAATAGACTGTCAAAATGCGTCATAATTCTCAAAGGGTTAACGCTTTGTTGGAGTTTAAAAGTGTATTAATATAGCCTGTATACCGCTGTTGTCTAAAGGCCCTTTCTAAACTGTTCAAAATTGCTTACAGTAGCCCCTTGAGGATTATGCCACGGTTTGACAGTTTGTTCTGTCTATCATTGGACGATTGTATACAGCTTAGCAAGGATCTGTGACAATTAAAAGGGTAAAGACTATCTCAATTAACCCTCTAGCTTTCATATACCTTTACGAATCTGAATAAAATCATCTATTATAGCCAGAAAACAGAAAGAAAATGCACATTTATTAATGTATTTGTTTGTTTAGTTCTTCCATCAAGTTTTATAGTATTACCCACAAGACCCCTCTTTTGATAATAAATGTGCGTATTTTTAGGTAGTAAAATCGGTCAGTTCTTCTTCTATTGCAGGCTCGCTATTGCTCACCATGAAATAGTCAACACTTAAATGGCACAAAAGGTCTTAAAATTGCCAAACTAATGGGGCAAATGTTTTAAAATCTCAAACTGAAGGGCCTAAACATGAGGGAGAAGGTGATCCAGACATCCTCCTCTATCTTCTAATTCCTAAAGCCCGGCTGATGCCATAATATGGCGTCAGCATGTCCCCACCAGCCACCATCACCACACCTACAAGCCCCCCCAACCATCTCCTCTTTCCCCCTACCTCTAAGTCATTACATCATCTTTCCCGGGAGTGAGTCACTGGTATACTGACTGAGTGAAGGAGAGAATGCCTACCACCCTCTCTGAGTCCACGTGATTGACACACACACACACTCTCACACACACATTCATACACAGAAAGACAAGTATTGATCGATTTTCAATCCCACATGGGTATACGCACTCGCGCTCGAGAAGTGAAATGTTGCTCGAGTCTATCGCAGTGATAAACAACGTATAACCATTTGGTTTTCACCATTCAAGCTGAATGAAGGTATAAATTATGATCATGATATTTTATATATTTATGTATTCATAATATGTATGGATTTACAAGATGTATAAACTTGGCGCATGCCAGGCAGTGGCGGGAATAGTTGAATGGCCAGGGCCTTGGAGTTAAAGATCATTTCTCTCCCGACAGTCTGGTGCGCATCCTAGAGTGAAGAAAGATGGCGGCAGCAGGCTCCATTCCTCTGCTTGTGTTCCTTCTCTGCAGTTTACCTTCTTCAGGTGAGTCATATTAACACTCGTTTCTGCTAGTTTTTAATGTGCTTAACATACCATATATCAAACAAGTTTGTATATATTTAAAACGTATGAATTTCAACCGACTATAGAGCGCACCGCTGATTAATATCGGACACATTTGTAATATATATCATGTCTTCAAATAGCCTGAAATAAGTGTTCAAATTGTTACGCAAAACGATTAGTAACATATAGTTTTTATGCATGCTTGTGTTTCTATGTCTACGTGTTTTGTACACTCATAAATTACATACATGGGTTTTACAATTAAGTAAGTTATATCATGTCAAGGGTCAAGACTCATAGCAGGCTAAAGGGCAGAATTTGTTGTTTCCTCCATAGATCTCCATTCCATCAAGCTAAAATAAAATACCCCCAAGATCCCCTTTTAGGAACCGAACAAAGGTCGGTTCCTCCTAACTTGCAGACTCACTTTCACTCGTCTGGGAAAAATCGACACCTATATGGCACGAAAGGTCTAAAAATTGACAAAGAAAAGGGGTGAAAGGTTTTAAAATCGCCAAACTAATGGTGCACACATCTTATAATCTCAAACTAATGGTGCACACATCTTATAATCTCAAACTAATGGTGCACACATCTTATAATCTCAAACTAATGGTGCACACATCTTATAATCTCAAACTAATGGTGCACACATCTTATAATCTCAAACTAATGGTGCACACATCTTATAATCTCAAAATTAATGGGAAAGTGGGTCAATAAAAACCATCCATATTTCTGGCGTTCTTACTACGATAGCCAAGTCGGTCACGCCGGTCGATCTAGTATTAAATTGGTACCTGAAGTTACATAATTATTCAGTAATCGAAAGCAGTACCAACAAAAATCTGGTGCAATGTCCTAACCATAATCGGCACCAGGCTACAAGAACGCCGTCACCGCTTAGCAATGTGCAAATATATACGCCCATATATATTTGCATATTTATTTATCTTCTCATCAATATTATAGTTTCCTCCATAAACCTCCATCAAGCTTTAAAAAACACCCCCTAGACCTACCTTCGAGATAAACCTAAATTATATGAAAGGTCTTAATATTGACAAAGAAATGGGATGAAAGATCGTAAAATCGCCAAACTAATGGGTCGAATGTCATAAAATCTGAAAACTAATAGGGCTAAACATGAGGAAGAAGGGGGACCAGAAAAAAATATATATATATCAACCCCCCTTAACCCCCTTGTGGATTATGACGCGTTTTGGCAGCTTATTCTGGCTATTGTTAGACGATTCTAGTTATATTAGGGAGGGTATATGGAAGTCAGAGGGTTAATTGAAACAGTCTTTACGCTTTTGATTCCCATAGATCCTTCCTAAGCTGTATAAAATCGTCCATTGATAGCCATAATAAGCTGTCAAAACGCGTCATGATCCTCAAAGAGTTAAGGGAGCCCACCTCGTTTTTTTTTTCTCTTGCTCTCCCTCTCTTTTTGGCTTGTATCCGTTCGGCCCCATTCAGCCAACTCTTTTAAGACGTTTATCCCCATCCAGGTGTCGATTTCTTCCTGGCGAGCGATAGCGAGCCAGGTTTCTCCGGTTTCGCCGGAGACATTTTTCTATCGAAAAATGTACAAATTTAGCTTGCTGTAAAACAAAAATATATATATGCTGGCTCGCTACTGCTCGCCAGGAAAGTATTGACACCTGGATGGGGGTAAACGTCTTAAAACAGTAGGTTGAATGGGGCCGAATGGATACAAGCCAAAGAAAGAGGGAGAAAGAGAGAAAACAGCGAGGTGGGCTCCCTTAAATGTGTCCAAGCGTTTAACCCTTTAACCCCTTCTGTACCGACGACGTCTTTTTTTATTTTATTCTGGCTACTATTACACGATTTTATTCAGTTGAAAAGGGGCCTCCAGCAATCAACAGGTTTCGAACTATCTCACTTAACCCTTTTCACTACCACAGATCCTTCTTAAACTGCATAATATCGTCTAAATATAGCTAAAATAATACTAAAAGGACATCGCCGGTACAGAAGGGGTTAATATACTGTATACTATGGCGCATTGTGTCTTTATATTCTTGCTAACGCTCGACCAATGTGTACAGCTTATGAAATTCCTTTAAGGGAGCACACATCGCTTTTTCTCTTTCTCTCCCTCTCTCTTTGGCTTGTATCCAATCGGCCCCTTTCAGCTTACTGTTTTAAGACGTTTACCCCCATCCAGGTGTCAATATTTTCCTGACGAGCGGTAGCGAGCCAGCATATACATTTTTTTTTTTTTGACAGCAAGCTAAATTTGTAGATGTTTTCGATAGAAACATTTCTCCGACGGAGCCGGATTTCTCCATACGATGCTGGCTCGCTATCGCTGGCCATGAAAAAATTGATACCTGGATGGGGATAAACGTCTTAAAACAGTTGGCTGAATGGGGCCGAATGGATACATCCCAGAGAAAGAGAGAAAAGGAGAGACTGATAACAAAAACAGGTGACTCCCCTTAACAATCAATGGGGTAAAATCGATCTCAATGTACGATTTGGCTCCCACAGATCCTTCCTAAGCTTAATAAACTCATGTAATAATAGCCAAAGTAAAATGAAGTGGGTCATGAAATATTGAAAAGGTCAGAGGCCCACTAACATGTTAACCTCTTTTTACATGGTGTCATAAACCCGGATTCACATACATTAGTTTACTTCATACCTACACATTATAGGCCGAGTAATCCATAGCAGATTTGAGGTATAGACCCAGTGTCATTTGCTAATGGCGGTATTCCAGTCAGAACCATTCTCAGCTGCCTCACTTGTCAATACTTTTTAAATACAGACCCGTATAACTTTACTACTCTCACTTCGTACATTGAAAAAAGTGTGATTGTAGTGTAGTGTTGAGAGGAGTGATTGTAGTGTAGTGTTGAGAGGAGTGATTATACCTTAGTCAGGTGGTCACTCCCCGCCGCTAATTTAGCTCATGTAGTCAAAGATAGGGCGGGGGAGGTGATAGATGAAAGGTTAACGCCAGACATATAGCAATACTGTTAGGTGATGACATAATTTCCTCGCTAGACCTCTATCAAGCTTAAAAAAACACCCCCTAGACCTCCCTTCAAGATGAATGTGTATATTTTTCGGTAGAAAAATGTCCCGGCCGAAGGTCGGTTCCTCCTAGAATTACAGGCTTGCTATCGCTCGCCAGGAAATAATCGACACCTAAATGGCACGATGTTTTTTATATTGACACAGAAATGGAGCGAAAGGCCATGAAATCGCCAAACTAATGGAACGAACGTCTTCGAATCTCAAAGGTAATGGAACTAAACATGAGGGAGAAAACCCCCGTCTAGGGGGTGTTTTTATTAAAGCTTGATGGAGGTCTAGGAATGAAACTATAAAATACATTAAAAACAAAATAAATAAATAAATAAACCAAAAAATCGGCACTACCCACGTAAAGAAGGTATAAAAGGATAATTAAAATTAGCATAATCATTTCTTTGTAAAGGTTGTTTGGGAGTAAGAAGCCCATCTAATATAAGGATAGAATGGTATATCATTATCTGTACCGACAATAATACCATCAGAGAAGGAGCACTTTATTGACAACGTTTCCCAAAGAGCTTTTCCAGGTCCCTAACAAACGCTATAGCACATGAGACTTGTAATAGAATATGTTAGTGATCTGTTATTTGCGAAACGTTATCAATAAAGTGCTCCTCCTCAAGTGGTGTATTTATCCTTGAGGCCATTATGTTAGCGTTTCGGAATTCAAATTAACCCCTTATGTACCGGCGACGCCGTTTTAATTTGATTGTAGTTATATTTAGACGATTGTGTGCAGTTTAAGAAGAATCTGTGGTAGTAAAAAAGGGTAAGTGAGATAGTTTGAAGCCTTAATTGCTGGAGGCCCTTTTTAAACTTGCGAAAATCGCCTAATAGAGGCCAGATAATATAAAATGACGACGCCAGTACAGTAGGGGTTAATATCATCAGTACACCCAATAATTTCCTATACACCTTTTATACCCTTCATAGTTGACATTATAGCGCTTAGTAGTGTAGTCAAAGGGTTAATTAGGTCAAGTCAAAGTAAGCTGATAACAACATAAACTGATTCTGAGGTCTATATCTAGTTTTACACTGGGTCGAAGCCATATGTATAGTATTTAGGTTTATATATTAGTTATGTCATGTGCTTCATATGTCCACCCAGTCGGTAATTCATTATAATATAATCCCTAAATCGCTAAATATAATCCCTAGATCTCGCACCTCTCACCCGATCACCATTTTTTGTTGCGTTGGTGCTGGTCCCACACCTCTCACCCCACCCCCTTCTTTGATTTATGCCAAAAACTAATTAGGCCCCTACTGGTAACATAGATGGTGATTTAAATAAGTCACGTGGGGAGGGTGTGTGTGTGTGGGGGGGGGGGGCTCCACTTACCCTGGTGTGGCCGTGTCTTAACTTTGATGGATAATGGGTTGTTTACAATGTCCTAATTTACTAATACTGTTTGATATTGTTTTTTTTTTGTTTTTTGTTTTTTTTACCTCCAAGCTAAACAAAGAACGCAATCCCAAAAGCTCCTTCAAGCTAATGAAAAAAAATATATATATACAGTATATATATATAAAATATAATCACTCAAAGATCCCTCTGTCTTGCTTTTGCTCGCATGGAAAATTTCGACACCTGAATTGGACAAAACGTCTTACAATCGCCAAATCTATGGGACAAAACGTCCTATAATTTCCAAACTAATGGAACGAAACAGCACGGTAGGGGTAAGAAAAACTTCATTGAACATAGTTAATTTGTTGAGGTAAACACAACTTGATATATAAGATTATCATAACTGGAGTAGCCTCGATAACATTCCTGAGATACGACGGCAGTTCTAGTGGTAAGAGGCTAAGCTTGGTGTGTGTATATATGTGTGTGTGTGACTGTGTTTGTATGTATGTGTGTGTGTGTGTGTGTGTGTGTATTCGTGTGTGTACAATATGTTTATGAGTGTGTGAATGTGTGTGCATGTAGGTCTAAAAAGGGTACATAGAACTAAGGTGGGTATACTGGTCGTGCTTTACCCTTGATCATGCCCTTCTATCCATATAATATATGGGCAAAATTCATGTGACGAGGCCATAGCACGCCTATCTTCTGATCTATCAATTATTTCTAATTAGGGCAGAGAAAATCTTGTTACTTTCAATGCCTCCAAGACCCAATTTCTCCTCATATCTACCCGTCGCAATCTTCCACAAGACTATCACTTACTCTTCAACAATACACAAATCAACCCATCATCTTCTCTCAATATTCTTGGTGTATCTTTTTCATCCGACCTTTCTTGGAAAGATCACATTACCACTCTTGCTAAAACAGCTTCCCAGAAGTTAGGCGTGCTCAACCGTCTCCGTGGGTTTTTCATCCCCGTGCAGCTTCTTGTTCTGTATAAGGGCACAGTGCGCCCATGTATCGAGTATTGTTCACATGTGTGGGGAGGTTCCATTCATACCACACTTCTCGAAAGAGTAGAGTCAAAAGCATTTCGCCTCATCAACTCACTTCCTCAACTGACTTCCTCATACTAGTTCCCTACAATCTCTTTCTACACGCCGCATTGTTGCATCTTTATCACTCTTCTATCGCTATTACAACAATCAGTGTTCTTCAGAGCTCTTTCAGTGCATACAGTACTTCCCTCCCTTGCGGCGAGTGCAAGGCAACTGCTTTTCAACACAGTCCCACTCCTATTCTGTCCAGCTCTCCAACCCAAGAATTAACAAATTTGCTTAGTCTTACTTCTACTCAACAAGTGAACTCTGGAACTCTCTCCCTCAATCTATCTTTCCTTCATCCTATGACTTAAAGTGTTTTAAACTTCGTGTGTCCAAGCATTTTGACCCCAACGTCCCTTGAATTTGGCTCTCTGTCACTCTTTTGGGTTTGGGGGAGACACTCGTTACAGGCAGCCTGCCTTCATACACATTAACCCTTAAAAAGCGGCTCACCACTTAAGTCGTATTTAATAAAGCTGGACTATGTGGCGGCGCTCGACATAGGTCGAGTGGCAATTTCAGCACGTAATGTTGCTGAGAGAGAGAGACAAGTGGTGGCAGGAGACTAGCGAGCGTATGACTGCTCCAGACCACCGCGGCGAACCTACTGACACGAATCTCAGCTCCCTCCTCCCTCTCTCACTCGCTACATACTCAATTATATGGGGAAAGTACCGAATTACCTGCTTTTTTGCACTCGCGTTGCACGGTTATTGCAAGAAAACTATCCATCATACAAGGATCGTTATGGTGTCATTCGAAAGCTCTGTTCATGCCCTTTCAGGGATAGATACTTGTTTTACGTTCTGGGTCTTATTTAGGCATGAAAATGATCACGTAAACAGCCCTATTTTGGCTAAAAACACCCCGCTGGGCGGTACACATAAATAAACCGCATAGGCCGCTAAAGAAGGGTTAAAGAAAAAACACACAACTATTTATTTTGATATCATGAACACATGCAAACTATTTTTACCAATAATACTCACACGCGCATCTATAGTGAATACTATAAAAAAAAATTGTCTATGTGAGTAAAGGAGACAAAAGGCAGATCTGCTTGTGGCAAGTGCCTCCTCCAGAGTTGAAAGAGTTACAAGGCCAAAATCAAGGGACGTTCGAGCCAAAATGCCTGGACACACGGAGTTTGAAGCAATTTAAGTCATAGGAAGAGGGAAATACTGATTCTGGGAGAGAGTTCCAGAGCTCCGCTGTTGAATAGAAGAAAGATTGAGAGTAACATTTCACTCTTGGGTTGGAGAGTTGCACGGAGTAGGGGTGGGATTAAGTTGCAAGAAGGGTGCTACGTGCTCTACGAAGAGGAGGTGGTATGCACTCAGAGAGCTCTGTGGAACACTGATTATTGTAATTACGGTAGAATAATGAGATAGATGCAACATTACGGCGAAGAGAGAGAGAGACTGCAGATAATTGGTAAGTGGACGTGAGTTAATGAGACGGAAGGTTTTCTTTTCTACTTTGTCTAAAAGTGCTGTGAGAGGATCCTCCCCACACCGTCACACATGTGAACATTACTCAATACATGGACGCACTGTGCCCCTGTATAGAGCAAGAAGCTGCACAGAGTTAAAGAACCTCCAGAGGCGGTTGAGCACACCCAGCTTCTGGGAAGCTGTTTTAGCTAGAGTGATAATATTATCTTTCCAAGAGAGATCAGAAGAAAAAGAGACACCGAGAATATTAAGAGAAGGTGAAGGGTTAATTTGTATGTTGTTGAAGAGTAAGTCATAGTTTTCTGGAATGGGGTGACGAGTAGACAGATGGAGAAATAGAATTTTGGGAGCATTGAAGTAACAAGGTTTTCTCTGCCCCAATTAGAGACCGTAGAGAGATCAGAAGATAGGTACGTGCTTTATGGCCTCCTTACGTGAGTTTTGGAGTTCCAGCTGTGAATGATTTTGTGGAAGGCTAGTTGAATAGTGTAATGTAGAGTCGTTAGCATATGAGTGTATGGGGCTGGAGGTGCAGTTGAGAAGGTCGTTAATGAATAATAGGAAGAGAATTGGAGATATGACAGAACCCTGAGGAACACCAGAGTTGATAGGTTGAGGAAGTGAACGATGGCCGTCCACAACCGCAGCTATGGAAAGGCTGGAAAGGAAATTAGAGACAAAGGCACAGATGGAAGGATATAAACCGAAGGAGGGTAGTTTGGAAATGAGGGATTTGTGCCAGATTCTATAGAAGGCCTTCGATATGTCTAGCGCAACAGTGAAAGTCTCACCGAAGTCCCGAATGGAGGATGACCAGGAGTTAGTAAGATAAGAAAGCGGCCCTTAAGGAAGTCATACCTGAGAGTTGGTTATGGGAAGATAAATGCTTAAGAAATTTGAGGTAAGAATAGTTTCAAAACTTTTAGAGATGTAAGAAATTGGAGCAATTGGACGATAGTTGGAGGGTTGAGATCGGTCACCCTTCTTTGGGACAGGTTGAATGAGAGCGAAATTCCAGCAAGATGGTTATTACACTGTCCATGCCCTTGATATTAGCATTGAGGTACAGACAAACTCCACCTATAAATTAACACATGGAATCAGTATAGTCTATATTTATTCACCCAGCGGAAAGTATAATCTTTTCTCAACCGATTTCTCCAATTGAGTATTGTTCACATGTGTGGGGAGGATCCTCTCACATAGCACTTCTAGACAAAGTAGAAAAGATAGCCTTCCCTTTCATTAACTCACGTCCACTCACCAATTCTCGGCAGTCTCTCTCTCTTCGCCGCAATGTTGCATCTCTCACTAATCTACCACTATTACAATAATCAGTGTTCCTCAGAGCTCTCTCAGTGTATACCACACCCTCTTCGTAGAGCACGTAGCACCCGTCTTGCAACACAATTCCACCCCTACTCTGTACAACTCTCCAAGCCAAGAGTGAAACGTTATTCTCAATCTTTCTTTCATTCAACAGCTGAGCTCTGGAACTCTCTCCCAGAATCAGTCTTTCCCTCTTCCTATGACTTAAATTGCTTCAACACGTGTGTTAGGCATTTTGGCTCGAACGTCCCTTGATTTTTACCATGTCACTCTTTCAACTCTGGGGTAGGCACTCGCCACAGGCAGCTCTGCCTTTTGTCTCCCTCACTCACAAAAAAAAACCACACATTACGTTATGTATAATTTATTAACTGATTAATATACCTTTCTATCCTTATATTGAATTATTATATCCCCACCAATATTCTTTGAAAGTGTAAATTATTATGGCTGTTTTAATTACTCTTATCATAACTTCTTCAAACTAATATTTTATCCATTACCTGACCATGTCCTCTACCACAAGCACATCACTCACACAGCACCACCACTGATAACCCTAATCATTCTATGGAATATCACGAGTCCGATTCTCCTTCTCTCTCTCTCTCTCTCTCTCTCTCTCTCTCTCTCTCTCTTTTGGATGTCTAATTTCGGTAATTCGATATATAGTCATATAACTTTTTTGTACTTCGAAAGAGGTAAAGCCAATTGATACTCTAGGTTCCAAAAGTGTTGTTGGAGGAGGGGAGGGTTCTTGCCATTTTATCATATATTTTCATTTTGTATAGTGAAGGACAGGACTCCAAGAAACCCCGTTAGGCGCAAAACCTGAATTCGACAATCCACATCCTCCACATTCAACAGTAAGGAATATTCCATTTAAACCCAGTGAGCTTGAATATTCTCCTGGTGGACAGTATTGGCACCAATAGAGGCAAAGAAGAGAAATACAATGCCAATAGGGCTAACAACCCTACTTCCAAAGAAAAGTTATTGACTAGATCTTCTACCCCAACACAACCACCACTGAGTTCAGTCCTAATGCCCGAGTGTCCCGAGATAAAGTAACTGATTAATCACTATTTAGAAAATGTCAAAGATTTGCATAGAGTTCCGTCTTTCTTTGTATATCTATCTATCTATCTATCTATCTATTTTTTTTCTATGTGAGTGAGGGAGACAAAAGGCAGATTTGCCTGTAGCGAGTGCCTCCATCATAGATGAAAGAGTGACAGGGCCAAATTCAAGGGACGTACAAGCCAAAATGCCTGGATACACGGAGTTTAAAGCAATTTAAGTCATAGAAGGAGGGAAAGACTGATTCTGGGAGAGAGTTCCAGAGCTCACCAGCTCAGTTGTTGGATAGAAGAAAGACTGAGAATAACGTTTCACTCTTGGGTTGGGAGTTGCACAGAGTAGGGATGGGATTGTGTTGCAAGACGGGTACCACGTACCCTACGTAGAGGAGGTGGTATACGCTGGGAGACCTCTGAGGAACACTGATTATTGTAGTAGCGATAGAATAGCGAGAGAGATGCAACATTGCGACGAAGAGAGATTATTTGCAGAGAGTTGGTGAATGGGCGGGAATAAATGATACGAAAGGCCTTCCTTTCTACTTTGTCTAGAAGTGCGGTGTGAGAAAATCCTCCCCACACATGTGAACAATACTCGATACAAGGACGCACTGTGCCCCTGTATAGAGCAAGAAACTTTGCAGGGGTAAAGAACCCCTTGAGGCAGTTGAGCACATCTAGCTTCTGGGAGGCTGCTTTATCAAGACTGGTAATATGGTCCTTCCAAGTGAGAGCAGAAGAAAAAGAGAAACCGGGAATATTGAGAGATGATGAAGGATTGATTTTTGTATGTAGCGTAAGGGATAGTCCTCTGGGAGTTCCGGACAGGTAGTAAGTTGAAGTAATTTGGTTTTAGAAGCATTAACTCATAAACTGTGAAGCTATGGTACTTTAAACCGTCCCACCAAGCGAAGGTATTTGGTTCTATTCTGATGAAAATCAACATATGTAACATATATATAATTATTACTTATCCATATGAGTCTATTTTGGTTTTAATATGAACATATGAACATTTAAGAGCAATAAAAGAAGTGGGAATAGCATTTTGGGGATGAAAAAGACGTATTATTGCCGCAAGGTCGTATCATGAGGCGAGAGCAAGGGGGGCGTATATGTTCCCTCTCCAAACTCTTGATCGACACTGATGAGTCTGAGTAGAAGTCTCTGTGTTTTGCAAGGATTTCTAGGTGGCTCACCCGTGTTAAAGAGAGCGGGAGGGGGAAATTCCCGACGAAAATTACCCGATAGAAGGGGGAATAAGAGGAAAAATAGCTAATAATTGAAGGGGGGGGAGACACATATGTAGGAGTGGTAGCAAGTAATGGAGGAGAATTATCTAACCTAATCACATATTGCTTTGTTTTGAGTGCCACTGGGGTGTTTTCTAAGGGTTATTTTATGCTCTGGATCTATTGAGGACGGTCGCAATGCACCAGAAAAACCTCTATTGAGGACGGTTGCCGTTTTTGGGTTAAAGGCAACAAAGTTTTCTCTGCCCCAATTGGAAATAGTAGTTAGATCAAAAGATAGGTGTTGCATGGCTTCATGGGTTGAAAGCGGTCACCCTTCTTTGGGAAAGGTTGAATGAGAGCAAACTTCCAGCAAGAAGGGAAGACGTTAGAGGAGAGACAGAGACGAAAGAGTTTGCCTAGGCAGGGAGTCGGCATGGAAGCACAGTTTTTTAGTACAACAGGAGGAACGCCGTCCGGACTGTACGCCTTCTTAGTATTAAGCCCAGAGAGGTAGAAATACATCTTTAGAAGAGATTAGGATAATAGGCATAAGTAGGAGAGAGGGGTGTGGAGTGGGAGGAATAGCACCAGAATCATCCAAGGTGGAGTTTCTAGCAAAGGTTTGAGCGAAGAGTTCAGCTATATCAGAGGAAGAAGTGATGGTTGTGCCATTAGATTAGAAAAGGGGAGGGAAAGATAAGGAAGAAGAATTGTTGGAGAGGTTTTTGGCTAGATGCCAGAAAGCTTGGGAAGAGATAGAGTTGGAAAGTTCAGTGCATTTATTATTGATGGAAGAGTGTTTGGCAAGTCGAAGAACAGATTTGACTTGATTCCGGGCAGAAACATAGGAAGAATGAGATACACGAGTCTTAAGGTGTCGGTACCGGGTGAATGTTTCCTCCTTGTTGTGGACAGCAGTAGAACGAGAGTGAGTAAACCAAGATTTGTTTGCATTAGAGTGATTAGACTAAGAGAAAGAAAATGGAATGTATGCTTCCATGCCCGAGAGGATTACCTCGGTAATGCGTTCAGCACTCTCTGAGGATCCCCGGCTACAGAAGCAAAAGTAATTCCATGGGAAATCAAAGAAGTACTGCCGAAGAGCCTCTCAATCTGCAGCGCCAAAGTGCCACAAGCGCCGCCGGTTAGGGGGAACGGGTGGCCGTATTGGAGAAATAGGACAGGTGACATATATTAGTTTATGGTCGGAGGAGCCCAAAGGAGAGAAAAGATATACAGTATAAGCAGAAGGGTTATAAGTTAGAAATAAGTCAAGAATGTTGGGCCGATCTACGAAGCGATCTGGGATACGAGTGGTTGCTGGACTAACTGCTCTAGGTCGTTTAAGAAAAAAAGATGTAGGCTTGTTCACCAGGTTGGTCAGTGGAAACAGAGGAGAGCCATTGGTGGTGTTGAACATTGAAATCTCCTAAGATGGAGGTTTCTGCGAAAGGAGAGATGGATAGAATGTGTTCCACTTTAGAAGTAGTCAAAGAATTTTGGATAGTCAGTAGAATTAGGGAAGAGATAGACAGCACAGAAATATTCAGAATATATTATAATATATATATATATATACTGTATATATAATTGCGAAAACTGCACATCTACTTTATTATCATTATCAACTCTGCAAAGCAGTGCTATTGCACACACAGATCCCGCCCATATACTGTGCACCACCAGCCAGCTTGTCTGTCTTCGACGTTCGTCTGTCCGGAAACTCCTTCTAGATCATTTGATGGATTTTCACCAAATTTAACAATTATATCCATTTGGTCAATGTGAAGGTCAGTCTAAAAAGATATTTTCAATTCAACTTAAAGGTTAAGGTCAAAGGTCAAGGTTAAAAATAAGGTCAATACTTCATATTTTGTTTAGTTTTTACTCAAATGTCTTCATTTTCACTATACTAGTTACTGGTAACCTTGATATCTTATTGACCAAATTACAAATAAATATAAAGGGTAATGTAAAAGGTCAAGGTCAAAGGTCAAAATAAGTTTGTTTACTAGTATTTCTTATACTAACGTTAGATTATCACTAGGCTTATTATGTATATTCGAAATACCTAGGCCAAGGTCATACAAGAAACTATACAATTCCATATGATAGGTCAAGGTCACAGGTCAAGGTCAAATTAGAGGTAAATATGCTTATTTCTTTACTTTTCATTCAAACTTCAAAATATTTGGTGAGATGGTTGCACTTTAAATGAAAAGGAAAATATTTAATTTTGAAACGCATATCAAAAAGGTCAATATATAGGTCAAAGGTCAAGGTCAACTATTCTATTAATATATATAAAACTAACTGTTGGGTTTTAATGAAATTGGGCATGCTCATTTGTTTTTTTGGGGCACCGTCAATGCAGACAAAAATGTACTCTTACATTAAGGTCATGGTCACAGGTTAAGGTCAAAGGTCAACATTTATTATTAATTAAAAAGATTGCTCAAATTTAAGAAAACTGGCTGTGTTAGTTGCTTATTATTTAAATAACATATATATATATTAAATTTCATATACAGTATACCTGTATATATTGTAATAGTTAAGGTCAAAACAAAAGTGTTCATCATTTTCCCTAAACTCCTCCATGGTTGTTTAACGTATTGTCACCAAATTGTGCAGGCAAATTCAGTTGGTCAATGCGACGACCCGCCAAATATATTTATTTATTTAGTTTTTAGTCAAAGGTCAAGGTTACAGTATAGGGTCACTATTCCTTATCTATAAGTTTTTATATGAATTACACCATATTCATAATGCTAGTTAATACTAAAATTGGTGTTAAGCTAACTAAGTTATCCATAAGAATTTTTAAGGTTGAAGGTAAGGTCAAAGGTCAAAATATGATTTATACTAGTATTTCCTATATACTGTAAGATTGTCACTAGGCATGTCATGTATATTCGGAATACCTAGGCCAAGATCATACAAGAAAAAAATATAATTCCATTTGATAGGTCAAGGTCATATATGTGGTCAATTTGCTAATTGCTGTACTATTCGTGCAAACTTCACAAATCGTGTTGCAAAACTTGTGCTTTAAATGAAAATTAAGATGTTAAATTTTCAGACATCATGAAGGTCAAGATGAAAGTCAAAGATCAAGGTCAACTATTCCTTTAATACCTCTGAAACTAACTAATGATCCTTAATTAATTTTGGCACGCTTATTTGATTTTCCAGGGTTACATCAATGCATTCCAAAAAATTTAATCCTACATAAAGGTCAAGGTCACAGGTCAAGATCAAGTCAACCTTTATCATAAAAAATACTCAAATTTCGATAAGATGGCTGTTACTTGCATTTTACTTAAATAACATAATTATATATCAATTTAATATAAATACTCTAATACTTAAGATCCAAGGTCAAAGGTCAAAAGAAGAGTGTTATTAATTTTCCCTAAAATTTTCCTAGTTTGTTTAACCCTTTATGTACCGTTGACGTCTATTTTGTATTTTATTCTAGCTATAATTAGACAGTTTTGTGAAGCTTAAGAAGGATCTGTGGTAGTAAAAAGGATTAATTGATATAGTTGAAAGCCTGCTAATTTGCTGGAGTCCCTTATTAAACTGAATAAAATCGTCTATTATTGTCCAGTATAAAATTAAAAAGACAAATAAACTGAACGAGTTAATGTATCGTCACCAAATTTTGCAGGCAAATTCAGTTGGTCAATGTGAAGATTGTCTAAATATTGTGTTTTTGTTATTCAAAGGTCAAGGTGAATGGGGAAGGTCGCATATTATGGTCACTATTTCTTTCCCTTTTATATTAATACTTATATTGTGACGCTTCTGCATAGTAGCCACGTGCGGGCATGCGCGCGCGTCGGCTGCCCAGCCGGCAGGCTTTTCCTTAGTATATATCCTACGACAACGTAACTAATGTCTGGGATATTCTTATGTTGTTTCACAGCTTGTAGCTGCCCTTATTCTTAACCAACGCATCTTAGTATATTTTATTCTCGATAGTTGATTGTTTCATTATAATATATAAGATGTAAGTCTAGTGAGGGCGGGAGGAGACAAGCGGGAGAGAGAGACCGGCTTGGGACGTTGCTTCGCTTGCCAGCTTGGGACGAGCCTGAAGCGTTGCCATATGCATTTGATTGCAACGTTAGGCTTAGTTTCGACTCACGCACGGGGTAGAGGATTTTGACCCGGCAACTGTGTTGAGTGTTGCCAAGCATGTGATGTATTCTGCATGCCTAGGGCGGGGTCCAGACAGATTTAAGACTCAGAGCTCACCTCACTGTCGTACCCTTCGGACCCCCTTGATATCTATCCCTCTCAACCCCACTTAGAAACTTTCTCTCTTACTTTGTATACCTTCCTTCCACTACTTCACCAATCTATTTAATTATCCCATCCCCTTGATAGACCTTATATCTATTATTGTATTAACGACGAGCTCTCAGATAACTAGATAGGATTTTGGGCCTTATGCAGAGACGTAATTGATAATGAGACCTAGGAAGCTTTTCTGTTGTCTCATATTTGGTGGTTTCATGCTTGCTAGTGTGTTCTTGTGTCAGGTTAGCAGGGGCTAGACCGGAGGGCAGGCTTTTTGCGATCCTTTAAGTAAAGTCTGCTGATGCAAGTCCTGTGGACCCGCACGACTTTACTAGGATACCCGTGGGAGTCTGGGGGCATTTTCTTGTCTGTGTCCCTGTGTGTCTAGTGTTGTGTTGTGTGAGGGCCCTTGCCTAGTCCACTCAGCACTGCGCTAGCACGTCTTGCTTTTGTTTTAGGGTAACCAGGAGAGAGTCAGATACTTGCGATCGGAGTCTCTCAAGAGAGCACCCTTTCAATTAGAGTAATTTGGCGCACAGACTTGGGAACGTCCCTAGGCTAGAACAGGTGGCTCAGCCCGGGTATCCGAAGCCTATATCCTTCCGGCTAGACCTCTGCCACCTGGCAGATTAACAGCTAGGGGTTTATTATCTCTGTATGCTTGTTATTGTGCCACAGTTTACCGTTTTTGTGAGCATTGTGAGTCAGGGTGTGGCTTAGAGAGACTGTCCGAGCAGGCTTGCCTGACTAAGAGTGAGAAGCACACCTGTATGTGGTTATGTTGCGAGTTGCTACCTTTATTTAATTATACCTCTGCCATTATACACTGTATGGCCTATCACTAGTATTTATTCCTGCTTATTAGTTAAGAGCTCTCTAAATCCGTAATGTACTTTCTTTGCTAAGCATCAGATCCTACAGTAGCCGCATGCAGTTTAGAAACCCGCATCTTGTCTACCGGTACGATGTTTTGAGGACTGTTTGCTTTCACCTTCTTTCACGCAGGGGTGATTAGTTGTATTAATTAACGTAACGTTAAATGTACTTTCTTCTAGTTTGTTATTAAATTGTTTCTGCAATTTAATTCCGTTATCTTTCCTTGAAGCTTTAAGTCAACTTAATTGTGTGATCTTTTATATAGCCTGCTTGACTATCAGCAGTCTATAGTGCGTGCACCCTGTAACCGAGTCATAAGATACCTTGTTGTCCAGGCAGGACTCTTGACGGTTTAGGGTGGTTTGTTGCCTGGATTTATAGATAAGGGTTGGATCTAGCGTTTTCCGTTGTTGCTTGTTGCCGCATACCTAGTCCAATAGAAAGAGCCCAGTGTTTATATATCCCAGGACGTAACAAATGGCGACCTTGCATAGGATTTACTGAACAGAGGAATATAGTGGTCATTTGTTTTGAGATTCCTTATGATTAGAGGAATACAGTGGACATAGAGTTTTTTTTTTTTGGAACAACCAATATAACACATTAAAGACTTTAAATAACATTAGTATATACATACTTGCATAGGAGATAAGGCACATTCTATAACCGTGATAATTACTGCAGTACACAAACATGTCTAATACATCGGAACACAGTGATGGGTCAGGTCACGATACGGGCTCGGAGGGAGAAAGACCTGTGGAGTGGCTAGTCGATAGCGAGGAGGGTGCTAGAAGATTTTTAGAGGTGCCCCTTACCGCTGCCAGGGTGTTGAAGCTGAATAAGAATGGCTTAAAGTGTGTGGCAGGTCTTCAGGGTCACCAGGGTTTAAGTGGCATGAGGAAAGATCAGCTGAGGAATTTGATATTGGGTTTAGAAGGAAGAGACCTGGGTGGAGAGGCGACTGGGGGCCCCGGTCCCCAGCCCCCCTCCACTCTACCCCCATATCAAACGTCAGGGTGCCTGAATTTAGTACATACCCCCAAGTTGATGGTCAATGGCAGCGTGGAATTCAATCACAGGGACCCTCTCCATTAAATGCACCTTCCCCTCCTCAAGGGTTGACTCAAGATTTGTTGTTTCGGCTTGAGATGGCCAAGGTTGAGGTTGCTAGAGCTCAGGTTGAGGCTACCGAAAGACAGGTTAGAGCTCAGGTTGAGGCTGCTAGAGCTCAGGTTGAGGCTGCCGAGAGACAGGCTAGTGTGCAGGCTGAGGTTGCTAGAGCTCAGGCTGAGGCCGCAGAGAGAACAGCTATACGAGAGACTGAACTGCAGGCAGAGTCTACTAGGTATCGGGCTGACAGGGAGCTGGAGAGATCTCGAGTGGAGGTAACAGGGCGAAATATTGGGGGAGGTAACAGACATTGGGACCAATCATTGTCGCACCTGCTTAAACTAGTTCCTGTGTTCGATGAATTATGTGTGGCTGAGTTTTTTATGTGATTTGAGAAGAAGTGTCAGGAACACCAGTGGCCTCAGGAAAAGTGGGCAGCATTAGTTTCATCAAGACTCCTAGGAAAGGGGCTAAAAGCGTATGATGCACTACCTTTAGAGTCCTGTGTAGTTTATGATGAGCTAAAGAAGGCTGTGCTACGGGCCTATGAGTTACAACCAGAAACTTACCGCTTGAAGTTTCGGGGTGTTACTAAGGGCAAGGATACTACCTTCCTAGAACACGCCCGGGACTTGTCTGATGCACTACGACATTGGCTGCGTTCCGAGAGGGCAGCTACTTTTGAGGAGTTGAGTGAGCTGGTTCTCTTGGAGCAGTTCTTTAAGTGCACAGGCGGGGACTTAACATTAAATATAAAGGAAAACAATCCTAGAACTCTCCAGGAGGCAGCAGAAATGGCTGACCTCCGACTGTCATTAATTCGAGGGTGCGGAGCAGCAGCTAGGAGTGAGTCGGGTGCAAAGGATCGTACCCCTCCCCCTCCCAAGAATTTTGATACACATAAATACACAAAACCATCTAGCACTGACAATAAAACTGAACATAAAACAAATACCGTCCCGTATAAGAAGTCTAATGGTACCTCCCACTCCCAAGGGAAACCAAAGACTAAAGAGTGCTTTGCATGTCACAAGGAGGGTCACTTTTCAAATGCTTGTCCGAACAAGCCACCAAACAAGGTTGTGTCATTGGCCGCAGCATAGGGGTGTCGCCTATATCTTCTGAGTTTGCCAAGGGTAGTTCGTCAGAGGGTGGGACACAGCCTGTGTTCAAGAGTCCGGAAGGCTCGAACCCTGTCCGCGACGTCTTTGGGGGTCATAGAGGGCATGGTTTTGTGAGGTGGGCTGGCGAAAGGCGAGGAGTTAAGCTATTGCGTGATACGGGGGCTTCTCAGACCTTGTTAAAGAACTTTACTGGTAGGCCGATTAACGCTGCTCGGTTGGTGGTAGTTCAGGGGATCAATGCTATGAAGTCCTACCCGCTGGTGCGGATGGAGCTGGAGGTGGGTGGTGTGGCGAAGGAGCTGGATGTAGGAATTGTAGAGAACTTGCCTGTTGGGGGCGTCGACCTCCTCCTCGGCAACGACTTTGCGGTGCCTGCTTCTAAGGTTTCACCCTTGGTCGTTGCTGAGAAGGCGGCCGACGTTAGTAGGGAGGAACAGGAGTGGGTTGAGAAGTGTAGCGTACAAACCATGGCGTGTGTTGTGACGCTTTCTCAGACATCCGGAGCCTTGCAGCCACCACCTCAGTCTATCAAACCGCGGAGGAAAGGTCACAAGAAAACGGGAAGTGTTGGTCAATTGGAGAGTTTTGAGCCGGCAGTGTTTCTTGGTGACTCATTATTGGCACCTATGTTAGAGTCTGGAGAGGCCCCGGGGCCTGTCACCGCTAGTGCAGGTGCAGGGCAGGAAGAGACTCTGCGACAGCATCGTTATGTGCAGCGTGAGGAAAGGATGGCTCAGCGGGACATTGGAGGTGGAAATAAATTATTTAAGATGAACTTGGATAATCTCGCACCTGCTGATATATGTTCCTTGCAGCTGGAAGATCCTGAAGTCAGGGCGTGTGGTAATGGTGCTATCGAACTGGAGAGCGATGGGGATGCGCAGCCTGGTGATTTTTTCTTGTCCGAGGGGATCTTGTATCGGAGACATCAGGATCCCAAGAAAAAGTGGGATGGCGGGTCAGGATTAGTGGACCAGTTAGTAGTACCGAGGGTGTGCCGTGAGAGCTTATTGAGATTAGCTCATGATGTGCCTTTGGCAGGGCACCTGGGGGCACATAAGACGGAGGCAGCTCTGATCAAGCTTTTCTGGTGGCCTGGGTTAAAGGCGAGTGTCGTGTCATGGGTGTCACAGTGTCACACTTGTCAAGTTGTTGGGAAACCCAATCAGGTCATCCCGAGAGCCCCGTTACAACCCATCCCTGTCATTGGGCCGCCCTTCAGCAAAGTAGTTATCGATATGGTTGGCCCATTGCCCCCCACTAGTGCCGGCAATAAATTTTTACTAACTGTAATGGATGTAGCAACACGGTATCCAGATGCTTACCCCATGCACAAAGGGATGGCTAAGACTGTTGTCAAAAACCTACTTGTCTATTTCTCTCGTTATGGCTACCCTCAGGAGATCCAGTCTGATCAGAGATCCAATTTTACTTCTGCTCTGTTTAACCCTTAAAAAGCGGCTCACCACATAAGTCGAGTTAAATAAAGGTGGACTATGTGGCGGCGCTCGACATAGGTCGAGTGGCAATTTCAGCACGTAATGTTGCTGAGAGAGAGAGACAAGTGGTGGCAGGAGACTAGCGAGCGTATGACTGCTCCAGACCACCGCGGCGAACCTACTGACACGAATCTCAGCTCCCTCCTCCCTCTCTCACTCGCTATATACGGAATTGTATCGGGAAAGTGGCTAATTACCTGCTTTTTGCACTCGCGTTGCAAGGTTATTGCAAGAAAACTAGCCATCATAAAAGGATCGTTATGGTGTCATTCGAAAGCTCTGTTTATGCCCTTTCAGGGATAGATACTTGTTTTACGTTCTGGGTCTTATTTAGGCATGAAAATTATCACGTAAACAGCCCTATTTTGGCTAAAAACACCCCGCTGGGCGGTACATATAAATAAACCGCATAGGCCGCTAAAGAAGGGTTAAGCAGACCATGCAGCAACATGGGATAGTGTCTGTGGTGTCATCTGCCTACCATCCCGAGAGTCAGGGAGTTTTGGAAAGGTGGCACTCGACTCTCAAGAGTATGTTGCGGTGTTATTGCATGGAAAATGGGAAGGACTGGGATCTAGGTCTCCCATACGTTTTATTTGCTGCGAGAGAAGTACCTGGGGAGAGCTTGGGATTTAGCCCGAACGAGTTGGTTTTTGGACACAGGGTCAGGGGGCCCCTCCACATAGTCAAGGAGATCTGGGAGGGAGTCACAAAGCCATGCTCGCTTTTAAAGTATGTAGTTGAAAGCCGTGAGAGAATGCTAAAGAGCTTGGAGGTAGCAGGTCGGAACCTTAAGAGTTCACAAGCTCAGATGAAGGACAGATACGACCAGAAGGTGAAGCTGAGGGAGTTTGAAGTAGATCAGGAGGTACTGATACTACTGCCTCTGGTGGGACACCCCTTGTCTGCCAAGTATTCTGGTCCGTATCGGGTTGTAAGGAAGGTTTCTGATCTCGACTATTTAGTAGCTACTCCTGATCGTAAGAAAAAGAACCAACTTTGCCATGTAAATCTGATGAAAGAGTATGTGAGGCGCCCCTCCGAGCCTCTCACTGTCCCGGTGTTGATCTGCAGCGATCGTGGTGGAGAAGGAGGAAGGGACAGTCAAGCTGCGGGGGAGGATAATTGGGATTGTCATGTTTCCGCGGATCAGTGGGCGGGGAATTCTAGACAAGTGGCTCACGAGTTGATATTGCACCTGCCTGAGCAGCAGCGTGTAGCTGTGCAGCACTTGTTTGATTCAAACCCAGCTGTTTTCACGGAGCATCCTGGCCTCACTACTCAAGCGGTGCACGATGTCGATGTTGGGGACCACCCGCCCTTTAAATCAGTGCCATACCGTGTTCCCCCTATTAAATTACCAGCACTTAGGGAAGAGCTGGATTATATGCTGAAACGTGGGCTGATTTCTGAGGGTGCAGTAAGGTGGACTTCCCCAGTCACACTGCAGCCCAAACCAGATGGCAAGGTGCGGTTTTGTATAGATTTCCGCAGGTTGAATGGTTTAACCCCCACAAATGCCTACCCTCTCCCTCGCGTGGACGAGTGTGGATAAGATAGGAAAAGCCAAGTTCCTCACTAAGATAGACCTTGTTAAGGGTTATTGGCAAGTGCCCTTGTCTGAGCAAGCGCGAGAGGTGTGTGGGTTTGTGGTGGACGGTGCCACATATCGTTGCCATGTTGTACCATACGGGCTGAAAAATGGCCCTGCAACGTTTCAGAAATTAATGAACGACATTGTAGCCGACATTCCCAACTGTACGGTGTACCTAGATGATGTCATAATATACGACGATGATTTTAACAGTCACTGTGCTCACATCGGGCAGCTTTTTAATAAACTGAATGAAGCAGGTTTGGTGGTAAACCTGGGTAAGTGCGATTTTGTCAAAGCCACATTTTTGTACCTGGGGTTCGAGGTGGGGATGGGTCAGGTGTGCCCTCCACAGACAAAGATCAAAGCCATCGATCAGTTTCCCCAGCCTACGACTAAGAAACAAATCATGCGGTTTCTAGGTATGATAGGCTATTATCGTCGCTTCATCAAAGGCTATTCGACTGTACTTGCACCTTTAACTGACTTATTATCTAAGGACAAGAAGTTCCGGTGGTCTCCTGAGTGTGCAGAGGCGTTTTCCTTGGTGAAACACCTGTTATGTACCCACCCCATACTCAGGGCCCCGGACTTCAGCAGACCTTTTCAGCTGGCGACTGATGCCAGTGGCGTAGGGGCTGGGGCTGTCTTGTTACAGACAGATGTTACGACTGAGGTTTAAATATATCAGGGCTCTTATTCATTGGACTAGTAATGGCATAAATGCTACAACGGAAAGCGCTTGATCCAACCTCTGATGTATATTCCCAGTGAACAAAGAACACAAATACTCTCGGAGTTCTATATGTAATAATAGGCTATCAAACTCTCAATAAATGTGCGTCTACTCTAGGCTTAATGTTATGTGAAAACAGCCTATTACTACCTATAACCGAAGGTGCTTGGTTATGGTATGCAAAGTAAGGTGGTAAGAGAAGTTACAGCTTACGTTACTTTAACCAATAAATGTCAGGCACTCCTGAATGAAAGAAAGTGCACTAAAGTCCTTCAACACTAACAAGGAATCTTCTTTAAATGTTAGATGCTATAAAGATGCTCGTATCGGAAATGGAACCCAAAAAGGCAGGCAGCGGAACAATGCTCGTGCAGGCTATGCACACAAAAAGGCAGAATATATAATGCCGTCGGGGCCAAGAATATCCTAAACACTACAACAATAATAATCGCCACGACAATGCAGTATTCCTATCAACAAAAAGAGCCTAAGTCGTTTGTGTCTCCATACATCAAACTAGGCTGCGAAATGCTTGTGTAATCATAAATGGGTATGCATAAAAAAGAGTAATTAGGTTAATATACTTAATGTCTACTGTGACTGATAAAGTCTAGCTAGAGTCAATGATACGAGATACTGGTGCGCATGGCATGCCGCATAGCCTAGTGCAAATCTCAAGTCTGTGCGTCAAATATTACGTTATAGGGAAGGGTAGCTCTCTTGAGAAACCTTAATACCGAAGTATTAAGCGTTCTCCTGGCGTACCTCAAAGACAAACAACGAACTTAGAACAGTGCAGAATGGTATAGGCAAAAGCCCTCATTCGTGCATGCTCTACTCTCAATGGCACACAGACTAGAATTTACTCAATCAACTCCAGTTCTCAGGTATGTCGTGCAGCTTTTTCCTAAAGCCAGCACTCATAGGAAACAATACCTTATAATATCAGACCCCTAGTCTAGCATTATCTAATCCAGCAGAACACTAATAATTATAGGAAGCGGCAATATGAAAGCCAACCAATGCTTCGTGATCAACTTATCTTAACAACTAAACATACATAGGTTATATCAGACCTTAACGCACAATACAACTGGCCAGCATGAAGCTGATTTTGCAAAGTTAACCAGAGGGGATATAATGTTAATAAAAGGTGGTGAAAGATATGGAAAATGAGAGAGATAGGCAGAGGAACAGGTTCTCAGGTGCGGAGAGGAGGACAGATATCCAAGGGAAAAAGAGGGATGCATTCTAGAAACCAGATCTGAGGGAGAGAGTGGCGAGGAACCAGTATAATTTATATACCGGGACTAGTTTTCACCGTGCAAAGTACAGCGGTAACAAGTCCTCTAGCCACTAGCAAGGGAGCTAGCAGCATGGTAAGGACCTCTCTCAACCAACCCCCACGAGGCAGCCAGCCGTGACGTCATCGAGCGGGGCAAAAACACTGCGCGCCCCCCTCTCACTCTGTTCTACTCTCTCTCTCTCTCCCAGATCCCATCATTACTAGTTAATGAAAAAACATATACTTTACAATTAAATATATAAAGCCTTGACATGGGTGAAAACAAAGAGCCTTTCTGGACTGCCCATGACACGAGCTTTCATAATATGAAATAAAGCACACTCTAATACATAAACTGTAGCCCCATCCACTGCCCTGGCGATCCTAGCGAGTCACTGTAGGACAAGCCATGCGGTTCTAACGGAGTGGTTAACGTCACACAGATGATGAAGGTATCGAACATCCAGTGAGTTTTACAGTAAAAAATTCAATAGTGCACAAAGGAATTACTCTGTAATTGAAAAAGAACTCCTGGCGATAGTGCTGGCGCTCAGGCACTTCGATGTATATGTTCCTGCTTTCGGACCAGTCGTAGTGGTTTATACCGATCATCACCCTCTGAAATTCTTGAATCAGTTTCATAACTGGCATATGAGGCTGACCAGGTGGTCACTCATGCTTCAGGAGTATAATCTGGACATACGCCATATTGCCGGTTCTGATAACGTGATAGCGGATTGTCTATCAAGGGTGGATGATGTTGGTTAGACTGCCACAGGATTGAGGGTTGAGTGTGGAGGAAAATAGGCTGTCACTGTAGTTCAGCCCAAAAAAACAAAAAATTGAAAAAGCAAAAACCTTATAAAAACTATTTATTTTTTTTAACGTGTAGAATTTTGTATAAGATATTGTAGCAGTATCTAAGTTGAATGTTTTCGCTTATTGTCGCTAAGTTAGTTGAACTTGCTCGGTGGAGCTCAACAGTTTTTATTTTTTTTATATATAGTGCCTTATGTCGCAACAGTGTGTGGTACTATGAGAAGCTTTCTGTTAGATATGAAGAACTTAGTCAAGGGTCTTATATCTTGGGGGAGGTGTGACGCTTCTGCATAGTAGCCACGTGCGGGCATGCGCGCGCGTCGGCTGCCCAGCCGTTTAGAAACCGGCTGACGGCAGCCGGCCGGCAGGCTTTTCCTTAGTATATATCCTACGACAACGTAACTAATGTCTGCGATATTCTTATGTTGTTTCACAGCTTGTAGCTGCCCTTATTCTTAACCAACGCATCTTAGTATATTTTATTCTCGATAGTTGATTGTTTCATTATAATATATAAGATGTAAGTCTAGTGAGGGCGGGAGGAGACGAGCGGGAGAGAGAGACCGGCTTGGGACGTTGCTTCGCTTGCCAGCTTGGGACGAGCCTGAAGCGTTGCCATATGCATTTGATTGCAACGTTAGGCTTAGTTTCGACTCACGCACGGGGTAGAGGATTTTGACCCGGCAACTGTGTTGAGTGTTGCCAAGCATATGATGTATTCTGCATGCCTAGGGCGGGGTCCAGACAGATTCAAGACTCAGAGCTCACCTCACTGTCGTACCCTTCGGACCCCCTTGATAGCTATCCCTCTCAACCCCACTTAGAAACTTTCTCTCTTACTTTATATACCTTCCTTCCACTACTTCACCAATCTATTTAATTATCCCATCCCCTTGATAGACCTTATATCTATTATTGTATTAACGACGAGCTCTCAGATAACTAGATAGGATTTTGGGCCTTATGCAGAGACGTAATTGTTAATGAGACCTAGGAAGCTCTTCTGTTGTCTCATATTTGGTGGTTTCATGCTTGCTAGTGTGTTCTTGTGTCAGGTTAGCAGGGGCTAGACCGGAGGGGAGGCTTTTTGCGATCCTTTAAGTAAAGTCTGCTGGTGCGAGTCCTGTGGACCCGCACGACTTTACTAGGATACCCGTGGGAGTCTGGGGGCATTTTCTTGTCTGTGTCCCTGTGTGTCTAGTGTTGTGTTGTGTGAGGGCCCTTGCCTAGTCCACTTAGCACTGCGCTAGCACGTCTTGCTTTTGTTTTAGGGTCGCCAGGAGAGAGTCAGATACTTGCGATCTGAGTCTCTCAAGAGAGCACCCTTTCAATTAGAGTAATTTGGCGCACAGACTTGGGAACGTCCCTAGGCTAGAGCAGGTGGCTCAGCCCGGGTATCCGAAGCCTATATCCTTCCGGCTAGACCTCTGCCACCTGGCAGATTAACAGCTAGGGGTTTATTATCTCTGTATGCTTGTTATTGTGCCACAGTTTACCGTGTTTGTGAGCATTGTGAGTCAGGGTGTGTCTTAGAGACTCTGTCCGAGCAGGCTTGCCTGACTAAGAGTGAGAAGCACACCTGTATATGGTTATGTTTTGAGTTGCTACCTTTATTTAATTATACCTATGCCATTATACACTGTATGGCCTATCACTAGTATTTATTCCTGCTTATGAGTTAAGAGTTCTCTAAATCCGTAACGTACTTTCTTTGCTAAGCATCAGATCCTACAGTAGCCGCATGCAGTTTAGAAACCCGCATCTTGTCTACCGGTACGATGTTTTGAGGACTGTTTGCTTTCACCTTCTTTCACGCAGGGGTGATTAGTTGTATTAATTAACGTAACGTTAAATGTACTTTCTTCTAGTTTGTTATTAAATTGTTTCTGCAATTTAATTCCGTTATCTATTTTTTCCTTGAAGCTTTAAGTCAACTTAATTGTGTGATCTTTTATATAGCCTGCTTGACTATCAGCAGTCTATAGTGCGTGCACCCTGTAACCGAGTCATAGGATACCTTGTTGTCCAGGCAGGACTCTTGACGGTTTAGGGTGGTTTGTTGCCTGGGTTTATAGATAAGGGTTGGATCTAGCGTTTTCCGTTGTTGCTTGTTGCCGCATACCTAGTCCAATAGAAAGAGCCCAGTGTTTATATATCCCAGGACGTAACAATATATATATATATATATATATATATATATATCGGTATCTATATATATATATATATATATATATATATATATATATATACCGTATATATATACATATACAGTATATACTGTTATTACCAAATTGATTTTACTCCAATTTAAGAATTCTAGGTCGCAGAGTTGGGTATGCATTTGTTTTTTGTAATATTTATTTATTCACTTATTTTTTGTAATTGCGAAAACTGCATAATTTTGTTAATAATATTATTACAATTACTCTTTCCTTAAATGGAAAAGTGTCCGATCAATGTGTCTTTTCGTGGAGCAGAAACCTGGAGTACAATAAAGATTTTAGAACGTATACATAAGAGTGCTCTGTGAAGATTATGCTAAAGATAATAATGCTAGGCATAACTAGGACAGATACACAGAGAGCTACTCAGATATTAGAACAAGCAACATTAAGAAACCTTCTCATGACTAATAAATAAAAGGGATAATAGTCTTGAACAGACCATTTAATTCGAAGATACAATAATAGATGAACTACCAGACAAAGTGGAAACCTATATAATTATGTAGCTCGAAGAAGAGGTAAAAGTTTTACAGAGTAGGATCGAATAGGCAAACATAATGATCAGTTAGAGTTGACTAGGTTCAGGAGAAGTCTTGCCCTGCAGTGGATTCCGGCTGCTGGTTATGATGTGTGTACAAAAAAAAAAAAAAAAAAATCATGTTACATGTCTTTGTTATTTATCCCACAGATGGATTTGGTGCATCCTTGACAATGACTGAACTAAGGCAGGAGCGAGCTGATAGCGACTGTAGTGGCGTGAACCACGACCTGAGGACACTGTTGGCACCCCACATTATGGAAACTAATATAGTCAGGAACTGGAGTCTTATGCTCAAAAGACCAGAAGGCATAATACCCTCACAAGAATCTTATGAGAGCATATATACTAGTGACGATCAATTGGATATTATTTTTAGAGGAAACCTACTAACTACAGTAGGTATTGTCCTTAAAGCCATAGGACCGAATAATGATAACGGATTGGCAACTCTCGGAATCGATATAAACGGTAATTACTATTTAGTTGTCTTTCTAGTATTAAATATGAAATAGAATATAAGAATTTATATATATCTTTATACCACTAGTCTTGCTCCCTCCAGCGAATTTCTTTACAAAGGATGGCAATGCTATGAAATTTAAAATTTATCCATGTCATAACTCAGTAATTTCGTCACTCTCATAAATGAAACCTCTAACTAATCCAACTCTATTTAACGAATTGGTCTATTCTTCCCAAAGCACACCATCCCCAAGTTACTTTCTAACCTTTCTTCTGACCAGAAATCAATAATGTATAACCTTGTTGGCTACAGTTTTTAATTTTGCATGATAAATTATGAAAATATTTAATCAATATTTAAATATCAACTAGGCATTAATTGTTTTTTGGCCATATAAACACATCTGTCATGAGCGTGCAGTCCTTAACCCGGCAGCTACGGGAAGACTCTTAACCCTCTCACGTTCTTGACGCAATTTTGAGCCTATTAGGGATACTTTAAAGCCTTTGTTACCATCAGGGGTATTTAGAAACCTTTAGTTTAGTTACTTCAACCTCTGCAGTTGTCTTTGAGTTAGCTGTGGGCAGAAAACTAATTTTGGAGAGGTAATTATAAGAGTGAGAGAACTCTATTTAGTATTGCTAATCTGGCAACCTCTGCGTCCTATGGTCGTGAGAAGGTTAAGAGGTTTTACTGGGCGACTGCGGGGAGACTCTTAAGATCCTAGGCCTAAAAAAAAAATAAAAATAAAACACCCCAGTGGCACTTAAAAAAAATAAAATGGTGTTTAAGTGAGATAATTCCCCTCCATACCTCCAATCATTCCTTCACATATGTCAAAGTCCCTTCCTTCCCCCCTTTCTCCCCCCCTCACCCCCCTTCAATTATCACCTATTTTTCTCTTATTCCTGTGATTATTGGTTTATTTTTGGCGCCAACACTTCCTACCCGGTTTCAAGGTCGAAAGGGATGGAGGTGGAGGGAGGAGAGAGAGAGAGACAAGCTAGCACTAGCTCCAGTCTCTCTCCAGAGCTCGTGAAGGTAGGGTGTGGTCTCTCTCTCTGTCAACTCCATGAATGAACCGCTCGGCATATTTAAAGTTTGTCACCACCCAAGCACTATTCTACTTGTTTTATTGTTGTCACGTGTTACTACCTTCATATTAAACGTAAAATAGGCGCATATGGATAAGTATTAATTATATTTATGGTAAATTAACGATTTTAGTGAGGAATGAATGAAAATACCTACGCACAGGGGTATGGTGTATACTACAGGGGCTGTGCAGCCCAGAGGTTAATGAGCTGGGAAACTAAGATTAGAACCGATACATGAGCTTCGGTTTCAAATGTTTGTTTATCATGGATGTAACGATGTGTATGTATTTATATATATATATATATATATATATATAGGGGCAGGAGGTTAGGAAGCTTCCTACCCTTGTATAAGTCTCCTACTCGACGAGATAGAGAAACGGGCGAGGGAACGCAAAAGTTTTCCCTGATCCTGAGAATAGGAACTTTAAATGTTTCTATTCGGGCTCTGTCTCGTGTCGGCCACCCCAAGCAATAGGATATGTGCCTGAGTATATATATATATATATATATATATATATATATACTGTATATATATATATATATATATACATATATATATATACTGTATATACGGTATATATTATTATTTTATTTTATTTTTTCTATGTGAATGAGGGAGACAAAAGGCATAGCTGCCTGAAGCGAGTGCCTCCCCCAGATTTCAAAGAGTGACAGGGCCGAAATCAAGGGATGTTCGAGCTAAAATGCCTGGACACACGGAGTTTAAAGCAATTTAAGTCATAGGAAGAGGGAAAGACTGATTCTGGGAGAGAGTTCCAGAGCTCAGCAGTTGAATAGAAGATAGTCTGAGAATAATGTTTCACTCTTGGGTTGGAGAATTGCACAGAGTAGGGGTGGGATTGTGTTGCAAGGCGGGTACTACGTACCCTACGTAGAGGAGGTGGTATACACTGGGAAAGCTCCGAGGAACACTGATTATTGTAGTAGCGATAGAATAGCGAGAGAGATGCAACATTGCGGCAAAGAGAGAGAGATTGCAGAGAGTTGGTGAGTGGACAGGAGTTAATGATACGAAAGGCTTTCCTTTCTACTTTGTCTAGGAGTGCGGTGTGAGAGGATCCTCCCCACACATGTGAACAATACTCAATACAAGGACGCACTGTGCCCATGTACAGAGCAAGAAGATGCGCAGGGGTAAAGAACCCCTTGAGGCGGTTGAGCACACCCAGCTTCTGGGAGGCTGCCTTAGCGAGACTGGTAATATGGTCTTTCCAAGTGAGAGCACAAGAAAAAGAGACACCGAGAACATTGAGAGAAGATGAAGGGTTGATTTTTGTATTGTTGAAGAATAAGGGATAGTCCTCTGGAGGTTCCTGACGGGTAGTAAGATGGATAAATTGAGTTTTGGAAGCATTAAATGCAACAAGGTTTTCTCTACCCCAATTGGAAATAGTAGCTAGATCAGAAGATAAATATTTTAGGGCTTCATTACTTTTACTTTTGAGGGACTTCTGGCTGAGGCGTTCAGGAAAACTAATTGAGTGGTGTAAGGTAGAGTCGTCTGCATATGAATGGATGGGACTGGATGTACAGTTGAGAAGATCATTTATGAACATATATACATACATATATACAGGGTGTCCAGAATTAGACGTGCCAAACTTCAGCATTAGGATAGGAAAAGTATTCCAAGCATATGTTCCATAAGCAAAATTCAAAATTTTACTCGTTACAGAGATATTGCCTGTTGAAAATGACATTTTCTTAAATATTTCCCCATAAGGCTAGCCTAGCTGTCATAGAGCTTAACCACATCCCCATCTAACTGAAATCATTTTACCATGTTATTATCAAGATTATAATTCTGTAAGTGGCAAAATTATTATAGACATATTAGCTCACTTTGGATCTCCTGGAAACTATTTGACATGGAAGAGTTCATTACAGAGATGTGGGGGAGGAAACACTATATATATATATATACCCAGACCAGATGGCTGGAGTAAAGAAGGAAAGAAGAGCAAATGATACCAGAGCAGATGGCTGGAGTAAAGTAGGAAAGATTCGAAAGAAGAACAAGCGGAGAAGTGAGAAGTACAGTATAAGACTGAAAGTTCTCAGGCTCAACCAAGTTGCTTCATATATATATATATATATTGTTACGACCGGGGCTACGAATAAAACAAGGGCACTTAATGATTGGACTAGTAATAGGGCACTATGCAACAACGGTACGCTAAATCCAAACCCTTGAACTTATAAAATTATCCCGGCTAACAAAAACACCTATACCCTCCAAAGTTAATCTGCGATAACGGGGTATCCTTAACTGGGTATAAATGTACTCTACTTCAGGCTAACCCACACTGGTATAGCCTGATAACAAACAAGATGCAAGTTACGTTAAAATGCATAAAAGGGGAGCTATGGAAAGATCAATTAATCACTGCAAGATTTAATACAATAAAAAGATGCTTCAATACAGTTACTCTAAACAACAATAAACTCTTCACTCCTATCTGAAAGAAAGTGAAGTCTAGTCCTACAGCATAGACCTGGAAACTTCTGAAGAAAGTCTGATGCTCATAAGATGCTCGTATCTTAAATTATATAAATGCAGGAGGCAGGGCACCACATAATTATGTAGACTGAATACACTAAAAGATAGGACATATATTGTTAACTGACACGGGAATACTATAAATGCGCAACGGCAGTAATACTCGACACTAAAAGAAATGCTTCCTCATCAACGAAACAGTCTGCTATGGTTGTGCAACTCAACAACAACCTAGACTAATAAATGCCGTGAATAATAATGCATACATATCATAAAGAGCTTAGGTCCTAACTAGTGTCTGCTAGGCGAATAAAGTCTAGCTGGGATATCAAGGTTAGGAAACTGTGGCTGAGCAAGACTGGCTCATAGCCTAGCGTTGTCCTTAAGGCGGTATGATTAAAGTTATGTTAATGACGGGGATGCTCTCTTGGTAGATGCAGATCTCAAGTATCTGGTTCTACCCTGGTGATCCCTCTAAAGTCAAGCAAAGAGGCAGCACTGTGTGACAAGGTAGTAGGCTAATGCCCTCTTACCACACGATGCTGCACTCGCAAAAGGCACAACCAAAAAGACAACCTAGGCTACCACAGAAACCGTCGAAGTCGTGTAGGTATAAGCGAACCGTACACACATCGCTGACAACGACAACAGAAGCCTTATCCCAGTCTAGCATTAAATAACCCAGCAGAGCACTAAATTAATAATGGAGACACACTCCGAGTTCTTAACCTCTACTAACTAAGAACCCTCAAACCTATTCTAAGTACATGTAAATATCTCAGAGAGCGACGCACATAATACGATGGGCCGATATGAAATCGTGTGCAGAACCCAAAGGGAGTGTTGTGACGTTAAAAGATTAGAGGAATGAAAGAGAAGAAGTTGAGGAAGAGAGACAGTATCAGAATGGTGGAGATATGGGAGACAGTGGTAAAAAGGATGTTAGTCATGTGCGTCCCTAGCCTGCTCTAAAGAGGGTAGCTCCTCGGGACCCCCAGGATCCCACAAAGGCATGGTGGTCGGCCAATCACAGGCCGATACGTCACAAGGCAGCAGGCCTCCATGACGCGCCAAGAACTACCAGCCAATCGAGAGGCGGTAGAAGGCACTCGCGCGAGCCTCCGAGCGGGGGAGGAAGCACATGTATACGCACGCACACACTACCACCTCACTGCCTATATTGTTCTCTCTCCTTAACTATACACAATGCATGTTATATTCTATTCATAATATAAAATACTTCCCGTTGTCACAGACGAAAATAAAGACCACCACTGGACTGTCTGTAACAATGCGGTTATTAGGAAAGAAAGAACAACACTCTCTCACAACTGTAGTCCATTTCACTGCCCTGGCGAGCGCTAGTGGCTAACGGGAGGCGATTCTGCCCACGCTGGTAGGCGTCACAATATATATATATATATATATATATATACTGCATACATAAAACTTAATAAAAATAGGAATGCATAAATTGTGACAGCAAGTTTACATAGGTTGTGAATACAAGCACTCTGGAATTTTTACATGAAGATAGAAGTGAATCAGTGAATGTTTGGCAAGAAGTTTAATTATAACAATGAGCAAGTTACAATATGATGAATAGAACCCGAGAGAATTATGTATGTTATTTGGGTGTAGATCAGGTCGCAAATGGATATACAGTATATTTAAATAAGATCTGTCAAACGGATTTTGTTCGGCAAAATAAGTATGAGTCAAAGATACTTCAGAGATTATCAACGGAGACATTAAATAACTATATATATCAGTGAATCTTTATATTACTTTAGGATGGCGAGCAATGTTATGGGGAGGTTTCTTTAATATCAAATTAGGGCCTCTGCAGACAGAAAATTTAACTCAAAATACTAAAGGTCACAATAACGAATATTTCTATCTATCTATCTATAATGCTCAGGTTTACCCCGGGATTATCAGGTCAGGTCAGGTGAAGGTATTGAGGGATAAGCCTTTACAATGGCACCTCGTAGATACTTTCTAGTTTACTATTTTCTGAAGAGTGATGTCAGGTTTACATCTCCTCTTCTTCTGGGCTGGTAACCTCTGCTCGCGGCGGTCAAGTGGTGAGCACGCTCACGTGTGAATCTGCAAGACCCGGGATCGAATCCCTGCCACGGCGGACATTTAGTGGGTGTAGTAGTACGTCCTAGCATGTTTCACATGTTCGCACCCAGTCAGGAGACATCCTGACGACGTATACAGACTAAAGTTTTAACACACATAACAAAGCCACTCCAACAGCTTCCGCTCTCTAAACTCTTCAGAAAAATAGGAAAAGTAGAATGTAGATACGAGGTGCCGTTGTAAAGGCTTATCCCTCAATACCTTCATCTGATCTGTATGTCTTCTTCATCTTGAGCCGCGGTTTCCTTTACCACCACTATCTCCTAGACTGGAAAAGGTGTCGTATTACACCATTAAGGGTGTCGAATATCAAACCATCTCAAACCTGTTTTTCCACTGGTTTGAGGAAGTGAAGAACTGGTTTGAAGTCAATCCGATGCGGGCTTTAAGTATATATCTGTTAGCAAGTCATCATATTTCATTGGCGAGTGTTAAAAAAATCTATATCTAAATGTAGTCTTAAATTAGCCCAAACATACGCCAAAGTAAAGATATTCACGATCATTAGAAATTGGGCTTTTGTGTATTTCCTCTTTAACAAGTAAGTGTTTATACTTATAAGAGTGTGCAAAATATAATTATGTTCTAATATATAACTAGGAACCCCAAAAGGTTCACCAAACCCAAATATAAGAAGCGTTTGTTGATGTTCTTAAACAATAAAAAAGAACAACAGCTTGTGTTCGCTTATACGATAGCTTCATTTTGTGTTACCACCACTGTTAAGCCATTGGGCTTTTGGCAGAAAATGCCAAAATTATCAAGTGATATCCGAGACATGTTTACATACAGTGTTCTCATCGTCCAGCATATTACTGCTTCATATTAATCAGCCAACTTAAAATAGCCCTATATAATATTTAATTATCACTAGAACAATACACTATACCATGTAGGAAGTCCTCTGGAGAAATAGGGCAAATTTAGACAAAAATGCAAGATAAACTAAATCACAAATGTATGCTAGAATAGCATTGACAAATCGCTAGATAGTCACCAGACACTAAAAACTTGTATGTCACTAGAAAACATATGTTGAAGTATCTAGAATAATCTTTAACAATCGAAACATCTCTCCAATTCCTTAAAATAGGGAAACTAACTTGAATATCGCTAGAATTCATCACATCTTGATGTCGCTAGATGGAAGTGATGGAAGTGATTCGCTGGATCTAGCGGTAGAAGCTACATTGGCAACATCGTACCAAGAACCTTCATTCCGTTATAATGATCAAGGTCAGATTTCGAAACTATTACAATTATTTCAAAGTTCAGAGATAATCAGATCGGTTTGGAAGTCGATGTACACAATTTCAGTTCCATTAGTTTAAGAAACATTCACATAATATGCTACTTAGAGGGTTTAATAAAGAAGCATTCCTCTCCTGGCATGTATAAGCGAACGCAAGCTGTTTTTTTTTTTTTTTTAAGAACGTCAACAAACGTTTCGTATAATTGGGTTTATTGAACCTTTTGGGGTTCCTAGTTATACATTAGAACATATTTATATTTTGCACACTCTTATAAGTATAAACACTTACTTGTTAAAGAGGAAATACACAAAAGCCCAATTTCGAATGATCGTGAATACATGCATACATACATAACATTTTAACCCTCTCCGACATATGACGCGATTTTTAGCCTATTAGGGATACTTTAAAGCCTTTGTTACCATCAGGGGTATTTTGAAACCTTTTGTTTAGTTACTTCAACCTCTGCAGTTATCTTTGAGTTAGCTGTGGGCAGAAAACTAATTTTGGAGAGGTAATTATAAGAGTGAGAGAACTCTATTTCTTATTGCTAATCTGACAACCTCTGCGTCATAAATGCGTGAAAGGGTTAAGACTGAGTGTTCCACACATAAGTGCAGTTTCAGTCTCTTGTCCTAATGGCGGCATTCCAGGCAACCCTGTTAAGGGCTGCTTCACTTGTCAAGTTCTTGGATTTGAGATCGGCGCGTATAGTCCGATCCCAGGTCTTCCTCGGTCCACCCCTTGGTGCAGCTCCCTCCACAATCACAGACTTGCATTTTTTCACCCAATTTTGTTCATCCATTCTCTCCACATGTCCATACCATCCCAGTTATGTACCATCACCTCGCTAATACTCTTTATTAAACGTCTCAGCTCAACATTTGTTATTCTATCCTGTAGCCTGGCCCTACACATCCATCTCACCATTCTCATCTCATTACGCTCCATTCTGTTGACATCCTCTATCTTTACTTTGGCGTATGTTTGGGTTAATTTAAGACTACATTTAGATAGATAGAATTTTTTAACACTCGCCAATGAAATATGATGACTTGCTTACAGATATATACTTAAAGCCCGAATCGGCTTGACTTTAACCCAGTTGTTTACTTCCTCAAGCCTGTGGAGGAGCAGGGTTGAGTTGGCTTGATATTGGACACCCTTTTATGGCATTTAGGTGTGAAATATGACACCTTTTCCAGTCTATCGGAGATAATGATGGTAAAGGAAAATGCGGCATATGTCTGGGAAAGGAATACTTCTTTATTAACCCTTATTTAGCGGGCTAGGTGGTCTATTTGACCGTAGCGCCCAGCGGGGTGTTTTTACCCTAAATAGGGTTGTTTACGTGATCATTTTTATGCCTAAATAAGACCCAGAGCGTAAAACAAGTATCTATCCCTGAAAGGGCATAAACAGAGCTTTCCAATGACACCCCAACCATCCTTGTACGACCACTGGTTCTCTTGCAACGATCGCGCAACACGAGTGCAAAAACCATGTAATTAGGTACTTTCCCTACATAATTCCCTGTGTAGCTAGTGCGATAGGGTGGAGGAGGGTGGGATTCATATCAGTAGGTCCGCCGCGGTGGTCTGGAGCAGTCATACGCTTGCTACGCTCCTCCCAGCACTCATCTCTCTCTCTCAGCAACATTACGTGGTGAAAATGACACACGACATAAGTTGTGAACCGCCCCTTAGTCCATATTTATTTCACACGACATAAGTTGCGCGCCGTCTATTAAGGGTTAAACCCTCTAAGTAGCATACTATGTGAATGTTTGTTTAAACTAATTGAACTGAAATTGTCTACATCGACTTCCAAACCAATCTGCTGATCTCTGAACTTTGAAATAATTGTAATAGTTTCGAAATCTGACCTTGTTCATTATAACGGAATGAATGGTCTTGGTGCGATGTTGCCAATGTAGCAGCTACCACTAGATCCAGCGAATCACTTCCATCACTTCCATCTAGCGACATCAAGATGTGATGAATTCTAACGATATTAAAGATATTTTCCCTATTTTAAGGAATTGTAGAGATTTTTCGATTGTTAAAGATTATTCTAGATACTTCAACATATGTTTTCTAGTGACATACAAGTGTTTAGTGTCTGGTGACTATCTAGCGATTTGTCAATGCTATTCTAGCCTACATTTGTGCTTTAGTTTACCATGCATTATTTTCTAAATTTGCCCTATTTCTCAAGAAGACTTCCTACATGGTATAGTGTATTGTTCTAGTGATAATTAAATATTATATAGAGCTATTTTAAGTTGGCTGATGATTATGAAGCAGTAATATGCTGGACGATGAGAATACTGTAAACAAGTCTCGGATATCACTGATAATTTTTGGCATTTTCTGCCAAAAGCCCAATGGCAAATCAGTGGTGGTAACGAAAAACACAGCTTTTGATTATGTCTTCTTCTGCTTGTTAGATTTGGTGAGAGAGAAAGGTTTGGTCACAGAACAGGGGTTGCCGATTTCTGATCGAGAGCAAGGGTTGCTGAACTCACAGTGTAGTTCACGGCGTTTGCCGATTGAGGTTGCGGTCTGCCAAGGATTGCTGAGAGGGGTAGATTTTACCTATGGTCTTTGATTTTACGAACGAGTTGCTGATTTTAGGAGAGAGGATGTGCCTGCCAAAATATTTTGCCTCTTGCTCCTTGGTAATTTTCTTGTTCTTTCTGCTCTGCATCCTTTAGAGTTGAAAGGCCTCGGCTCTTAAGCCCGGTTCACATTAGCCGTTTTTCCTACCGTTTTACTGTACGTATAAAAAATTGTGACGTCAGAGTGACGTCACTTACAGACATGCGGAGTCTACGTAGTGTGAACCGGGAAGCCGTTTACCAAAATGCGTACCACTCAAAAAGATGGTTTCGATTCATCTTTTTGGTGTACGCACGTACGTATATTGAACATTGAAGTAAAATGTGTGTAATATTTTTCTGCCAATTCCATTACATTATAGTTAATATCGCATCACAATATATACTATATGCATAATTTTAATGGCAAGGCAAATATTAGGGCAGTTTAATATGTTAACCTATTGATCGTGTACCTGGCAGCCGACGCGGCACCACCAAAGTTAACACATACTGCTTCGCGCGCCTCCAGATAGAGACAATGTATATTCCTAGTTAATATGCATTGAATTACGGTGGTGGTTCATCTTCGTTCCAAATAAAGAAATAAACACCAAGAAAGATCGTTTCTCAGTCCATGTTGACGATCGCCTAGTAGGTGTTTAACGTACACCAGAGAAGTACGTGCCCCACCCAAGAGTCTGGCCCACGCTCTGGAATGTGGTACGCATTTCATTTCAACTTCACTTCTCCGCGTCCGTTTTTTGTATCTGACGTCACAGGCCCAAAAACGGATCCCCAACAGATGGCTAGTGTGAACCGGGCTTTATTCCTTTATCGTCCTGGCCCTGCGTTCTTCTGTCTTTTTCCCGCCCCTGTGAGTTGGAAGGTACGCTGCCAGCTGCACGATGAATATCCCTGGTGGGCAGTGCTCTGACGTCACAGGTTCTGTGATTGGCTGTAGCCTACCAGGTACTTTGATTTGATTTGATTATTTTATTAAGTTCGTATAAATACAGGATATACAAATGTTGCATACAAGTATGTATAATATAGGGTGGCCCTTATGCTATAGGCAAAATTTCAAAATTGCTCTTTTTACCACTCTCAGGGTTCTCATTGAGTCAGTTTGGTCCAAAAATTATTCAGTAAAATTTTCGCGAAGATTGTTTAATATTTACTGGTAGTCCACGGTGTTTGAAGGCCACTCTTTGGGTGGCCTCTATGTATGGAAGTATACTTTGGCTCTGGTCATCCAGTTCCCCCCCACTCTAAAACAGTAAACTTAGTGGGTATTAGCTGCTCAAGGACAGGGGTATCACGGGCACCACTCCGTTCATTGTTGCCTGGTTTGTGCCAGGGTTTTCTTCCGGGTGTCCGGGTATAGCTTCCGGTGCTCGCTCACAACTTGGAGGAGAAACTGCAGCTGTTCTTCATCATGAGGAGCCGGTTGTATGTTTTGACGAGAGAGACCCCTCGCTCAGCATGATCATTCACAACCTCCAAACCATTAACGAGACGGCAGGCCTCCTGATAATCACCGCGATTTGGCCACTCCTCAGGATCATAGTGGAGAAAATCCGTTGGAAGTCGCACCTTCTCGAAGAAACCCCGACTTCTTGGTGACACGAAGTCTTCGAGGTTGGCATCTTTCAAGAATCCGAGATCGTGCTGAGCTCGCTTGGGAGGCTCTTCCTCATCGTCCATTTCTCCCGACATTGCCTTGACCATATCCTTCTTCGTTCGAACGGATACGTCATCATCAAAAAGGGCCAGGACTGTAGTTTCTTCTCCAAGGTACCAGAGGTGCCTTTTAATCTTCTCTGATGTAGCCTTGCTGATCTCTTGGTTAGGGAAGTCGACGAGAGCCTTGATGAGGTGCAAGTCCCTCCTAGGAGCTTGGACTGAAGAAGGAGAGGTGATCCATGCCTCGACGTAGAGAAGAGCTCCGAAGATGCAGAGATCCCTCAAAGACTTCTCCTCACGGTTTGTCAGTCGCAATTGGTTCTTGAACATCCAAACCTTGAAAGCGTAAATGATCTTGCTCATCCATCGTGCATGGTGCATGGGACCAGGAGCTCGGAATCGAACTCCACGAGGAGGTATATGCCCGTGGAACAAGATCAGGAGCTCCAACAGCTCCCTGTAGTCGTCTCGAGGGTGGTGGAATGTCAGTTGCTCCATCGCAAAGGCGACTGCTTCATCTTGATGAGTTGGAGTTATCGCCAAGTTCACCGCATCATCCGTAGTCCCAGGTTGAAATGCTTCCTTGTCGATTAAATCCCACTGGCTTTGAAACCTCTTGAATAGGAGCGCTTCGGGCCCGGAAGTCCCTCCTCCCATCACAGCTCCGAAAGCAGCAGCCAAGATGACTTCCATGATATGGTGGCGGCAGGCCAAGTAAAGAAGATCCCTTCCGATATTCTGTTCCAGAAGGACGCATGCGCCGGTCCGATGTCCCGTGTTTGCAGCGGCCGTGTCAAAAGACATGGCGACCACTTTCTCGGTCACTCCCCACTCCTCCAAAGCATGGAAAACAGCTTGAGCTTGCGCTTCACCGGTCCCCGAAGGGAGTTGTGACGCATGTCCACGTGTGAGCATGCTGTACAGAACGCCTAGTCATGCCCCACTCTCGCTAGGATCGTCAGGGCAGGAACTTTGGCTGTAGTCTATGTAGATTTTCCTAACTTAGTTTGTGTGAGCCGTTGTACTATAAGTATTATGAATATGTATTTTGTTTTCATCTGAGTCAACGAGTTCTATTTTATATCATTAGTTATAAGTATTGTGTGTAAAACTTATTTGTAATGATGGGAAGAGAAACGTCCACAGTTAGGTGTCAGTGGGTACGCCAGGCAGGAGGTAGGCCTAACTCACTCGCACTCCTCCCTCCCTCCCTCAGTGCTAGGGGAGCCTTTGTGTATCCCAGAGGAGAGAGAGAAATTACGTGATGGTTGTCAGTGGGCGGTCCTTAGTAGTTCACGTTGGGCTCACTAGAGGGCCGGGTATAAAAAGGGAAGTCTAGCCATTTTTTCATCAGAACTCATTAGGCAGAGCGACTTCTCATTTCCCTTGCTAACTATTTATATTCTTCTGACTGATGGGAACTTTCTCTACTACCTTACATTCTTATTTCCTCTTTTCCCTGCCCTGTTTAACTTCCATGGTCCCGTTGGCGCAGAGCTAGTCAGCCAACGTATTATCGCTTGAGTTCTCACGAGATACTTGCATATTAGATAGCCTATTTTGGAAGGGTTGACTTAGAATAGGATTGATTTATGTTTGTTGCACTTGTATATGCATTTCCCTGTGTGTTATTATTATTATTCCTGTTTTCTGCTAGTCTAGGTAATGCTAGACTGGGGTAAGGCTTTTCTGTGTTACGAGTTGTTGTTTGATGCAGTGGTTAAGCGATAAACCTGCATACTCGTTTCGGTTCAGTGAAGCCTAGGTTGTCTTCGCGGCTGACTGTGTTGAGTTAATAATTTACAGTGCGTGAGGGCAAGAGCCTAACCACCCTGTATTTTATTAACAGTTTGTTTTTACTTTGTCAAGGAGCCGGGAGAAAACCAGATACAAGGGATCTGGATTTCTCAAAGTGCACTTGTTAGTTTTAACGTAATACTTTAAACAGTCGTGAGGACTTCGCTAGGCTACGAGCCGTTTTTTGCTCAGTCACTGCTACCTTTTTGCCTACAGTACCCCAGCTAGACTTTACTCGATTAGTAGATACAGAATAGTATTGAAGCTTTCCTTATGTATGATATTGTTTATGCACTATTGATTTCATGTGTTGCAAGCTTGGCTACTTTAGTGATTAGTGGCCCACGAGCACAATCCGAGTAGGCTATTGCCGTTGCATTTGCGGAGTACTTCCTTTTAATGTTTGCCATTTACTATTGCATATTCTTTTAATTATTCTTATGCCAATTTAAACCTTTAATAGTATTTAATTGCCAGTGTTTTTGCTTATTGAATTACTGTTCAAAATCCGATACGTACTTCTTACGAGCATCCGAGAAGCATCTAACTTTTTTCAGAAGATTCCTTGCTCGATGCTTAACCTGACAAGCGCGATATGACAGTAGGTGCTAGGGTAGTTATTTGTGCATTTCTAGCCCTGGATTCTGACAGAATTCGTTATATTTACAATATAAACCATTATTTGTTTTCGGTATGCTTTTATTTTACATATATGATGTATATATGAACCTTCAAGAGTGCTAAAATAAGTGGGAAAAGCATTTGGGTGGTGAAAAACGAAGATATTGGCCACCCGGTCATAATCTCAGGCGAGAGAGAGAACAGGCAGCCCTCCCCTCTCGCTGTCTGGGAGTCAACTGAGAAGAGCGGGGCGGTGTGTGCCGGTGTCTGGGTGTTGCATAACGATCTTTTATGCAACCCACTTGTGCTACATTATCGCGGGAGAGAAAAATAACCGATAAATGATGATAATAAGAGGAAAAATAGGTGATAATTGAGGTGGGGAGGGAGGGGGGAATAAGGTGGGGAAGGAGGGGAGGGGGGTGGGTGAGATTTACATGGATGAGTACTGGAGGGGAATTATCTCACCTAGAGACAAATTCCTTTGTTTTGATAGGCCCTTTTTTTTTATGGAAGGCTTTTTTTATGGTCCTGCTTCCGTGAGGCCTATCGCGTTCCCTATAGGAAGCCTTCCGTGAGGCCTATCGCACTTGCCGGGTTAAGGACTATTAATTAACGTAACGTAATAGTGCCGATCCGAAGTAGAGGGTGGTGGACTTCTTAAGTTCATAGTCAAGGGTGGATTACTTCGGCTTCGGCCAACACTATTCTTTTGTGTTGTTGTTTTTATTTCATTGTTTGATTGTTGACCAGACTAGATAATTCCTGTCTCTTTATTAGTCTGTTGTTGAACACTAGTACCGAGTTCTTGTATACCCCGTTATAGCAGATTGAACTCTGGAGGGTATTGGTGTTTTTTGTTCGGCTGGCAGTACTCAGGGGTTGGGATCGTGTGTTTCTGTTGTGGCAGCGAGCCGTATTCGAGTCCTGATTGAGAGCCCTTGTGTATCCGAGTGCCAGTTCGTAACAGAGTTTAGAGACGCCGAGGAGCTGGCTGACTCCTACTCCGGATATCAAGATAGGCAGACGATCCACATGCTCCTTGGTTGTCAGGGCTTGAAGGAGTTTTCCATCCCAATGGACAGTCAAGGGGACATCCGCTTGGAAGTCCTTTTTGAGGTTTTCCGCGAAACGTCTCCTGGCTTGACGTCGAGACTGGGCAATGGTTGTGCAGTTGATGGCCAGGTCCATAGTGTCATGGCCGAGGCTTTTTGAAGCTTCTGTCAGCACGATGGTGGCTTTTCGGTCGGAAAGCTGAGTACAATCCAGTGCAGCTGCGAGAGATGGTGAAACTATGTTTTTTGTAGTTCTTTGTGGCCGCTTGGGTGGAGAGCAGGATTTTGCCTCCTGAGCACTGCTGCTGTCCTCTCCCTCATCACTGCTGCTGTCCTCTCCTTCAGCACTGCTGCTTGAAGAAGCAAAGATGGCCGCTGAGGTGGATGCCTTCATTTCTTCACGGGCCTTCTCCCGACGCCTTTCCTCAGCCTCTTTCTTCTCCGCAGCTCTCCGTTCTTTGGAGGCCAGGGAATTGTCCGCGGACCCCATGAAGGCTCTACGGCCTTTCTCTCGCTGAGCAAGGAAAAAATCCTTGTCCTCTTGAAGGACTATGAGAGACAGGGCGTCCGCGTGAGCGATATCAAAGAGGTCGTCCATTGAGTCCCGGAAGCTTCCTCCTTCTTCACCTGCCCTGGTGTCCTTCGGTCCCTCAAGCGTTGTAGGTCTTTCCAGGTTTGGAATAGACCTTCCAGCTTTTTGATGATGTGTTGCTCCCCCTTAACGGGGATCCTGGCCTTTCCGACCCATATGGGGGTCATGGCCACGGTCGGGCTTTCCCACAGAGCTCTCAAAGAGTGTAAATTGTGTTGTTGGTGTAAGTGGTTGTGTGAAATGCAGTCTTCTATGATGTGTTTAATGGTATGGGGTGCTGTGTTACAGCCTGGGCAGGTGTCGACGACGGATTCATCCAGTCTCTTCTGATAGCTCAGAAGAGCTGGATGGTGTCCGCATCTCAGCCTGGCCAGGTGGACTCTGTCCTCGCGAGGAAGGGAGGATTCAGAAGGATGGATTTCGGGAGGTCGTGCTTGCAGCTGTGTGTTATTTATGAGTGATTGGATGGAACGGCGAGTGATATGAGTATGGATGTGCTTCCGGAAGTTGGTTTGGGGTGGGCAGGGAGGGAGAGAAGACAGTATTTGTGTGTGATAGCGTGTGCTGGGTGTTGTTTTGATATTTCTTGGTGTCTGTGGGTGTGTTGCCATGTAGTGTAGTGGGTGGTGTTGATTCGTGGAGGCTTCTGCCAGGAATTGAGTGCCTCTCATGTCTAGATGATCTTTGACTTTGAGGACTTTGGTTTCTTGATGTAGGTGATCTGTGGGTGTAGTAGCTGTGCATCCTGTGATGATATTCAGGGCTTTATTTTGAATAGTCTGTAAGGTCTTATGATGTGTTTCAGCTAGGTTAGAAGCCCAGGCCGGGCTTGCGTATTCCATAACTGATTTTATGTATTGTTTGTAGACTGTGGTGGTGGTTTCTTTGTTGTGTCCAAATTTCGTGTGGGCAAGTGATCTGAGGGCGTTAAGTCTGGGTGTCAGTTTCTTTTTCGTGTTTGTGGTATGCTGTTTGAATGTCATTTGGGTGTCGTATGTTACTCCTAGGATTTTGTGTGTGTGTGTGTGTGTTAGGGGTGTGTTGTTTATGTTGAGTCCCGGGACGTAATCGTGATCTCCTGTCCAGCTTGTGAGGAGGGTTGCAGTGGATTTAGCTGGGGCTAAATTGAGTCTGTTTGTAGTGCACCATTCATGTAATGTGTCGAGATAGTCTTGAAGGAGTCTTGTTGCTGTGTCTGGGTTTTGGTGCGTGCCAGGTAAGTTCCGCCAACCAGCACAAAAACAGCCAAACAGACTTTGCTGGACTACTAATAAATATGCTCCAATCATCACGAAATTTGATCACAATATGTCTCATTAGGAATGGAAAAAAGCCAGGGGGTGAGAGGTTAGGATTTCTTACTTTCGAAAATAAGGGCCACCCTAATACATATACACGGAGACTCAAAAGGGTGAAGATGATTGGGCTTTCTTCCCCCCAGTCTATATTGTAATATATATATATACAAATCAATATTTTCCTTACATACATACAGAAAAAACAACTAAATGATAGTATATGACATCCTGTGTCTAGGAGACAAGGGCTGGTAGTTAATCTCTGCCAATCCCCAGTGGGCTGGAAAACGGCCAGATTTTCTCTTAACGAGGAAACCGGACCACCCCCCAGCCCACCTGGGGTCACTTAGCAGTGAATCACACCCTTCGGGCAAACTCATTTATTACTTTTTAATTATACCTATGGATACACCGAGCTACCTACATTTTGGCGACTTGTAAATTGTAGATAGTAGCTAGACAATTATAGTAGGCTACATCAATATAGTAATACAAGTACAATTTAAAGCAATAAGTATAATAATAATAATTATAGTGAATATCAGTAGTTCTATTTTTCAGGCCATTCACGTTCCAGGAGATTATTTTCAGTGTTTTATTATCCATTGTTCTTGTCTTCCTCCATTGCCGAAACAGACAGACCCGCTATTCCCCCCATTACCCTGTCCATTTCTTTGTGGAGGTCGAGCCAATCTGTAAATAGCTTTTCTTTTTTTTCTTTTCATCATCACATTTACCTAGGATATCTTCCAGCCCTACTAACCCATTTGTCAATAACTTGTGGGTCCTCAGGGTCTTATCTTTTCCTTTAATCTTAAATTTGTAATTTATATTGCCCCCTTTTTTTTTTTTTTTCTGAGCTCGTAGAACTATTCTCACTACTCATTACCTGCACTGTATTTTCTGGGTTACTGGTTACACTACCACCTGTATGTTTGTCCCTTGTACTAACATCCTTGGCATTTGTTACAATGGTTTTGCTCACTATGTTTTCTGAGCTCGTAGAACTATTCTCACTACTCATTTCCTGAGCTGTATTTTCTGGGTTACTGGTTCCACTACCACCTGTCTTTTTGTCCCCTGTACTACCATCCTTGGCATTTGTTACAATGGTTTTGCTCACTATGTTACTAATAAGGTCTACCTTCTTTTCTAGTGCTTCTATTTGTTTTCCCAAACTCCTGAAAATACTGAGAAATCCTATCCTCCTTATTCATTATTCCATCCCCATGCTCTTCACTTTCCTCTGCATTGTTTTCTGCTAGCATCCCTGTGTGTGTTGTGGAGTGCAGGTGGGGTTGATTCCCAATCCTTTTGGTGTCATGGGGCTCATTTGGGAGTTTCGGCCTCCCCATTAACCACCTGTTAACCCCAGCTTGTCCCCCCTCATCTGCCGCCTTTTTCCTCCCGGCCTGATCAGGTGTAGAAGGCGGCGCATTGCTGGGCAGTGGTTGGTAGGGCACTACGCGGCTTGTTGTTGTTTCAGGGCGTACGGTTGATGTCGTTCTTCGTTCCTCGTCTGGTCGCTGGTGTATCCATCTTTGTCTCTGCAATGCTGGTCGCCTGGGGCAAATCATGGAATTAGCATTGTGGTTTCCCCCACAGTTGCAGCAGCGCGGCTCCACTCTTACCCCTGCACGGATTTTATCCCCACATAGTGTGGACAGGTGACCACCACCACAGAAATGGCACCGTTTATCAAGTTGGCAACTCCAGGTAGGGTGCCGCCACCTTGAACAATTCAGACACATCTTTTCTTCTATGAAAGGTGCCACGTATCGATAACCGATACCAGTGACAAAAATCCTTTCAGGCGCCTCACCTTTTATCAGGGCAACTGCTTGGCTTCTCTTTCCCTCGCACCTTGTTTCTGTCCACCCACCTTATTTTTTCGTTGTCTAGGAGGAAGTCAGGATCTAGCCAAACAGGGTATTTAAATATAATTATTTTTGTCGTCTTCTCAGTATCGTTGGGTACTTCCATAATTGTTTCCTGGTAGCCTGTGGTGGTTAAATGCTTCACAGCTTCTTCATTGGCGACAGTTATAATTATATGGTCGGTACTTTCCGTCCTTAAGGAGTGGCTGAAAACTTCTGTGTTCCCTGCCAAGTTCCACAGTCCATAGCACATTTTGTTGGTATGCAAGTATGGAGTCAATGGGGAAATGTAGTCGGGGGCGTCTCCCCTGAACTTGTTCGTCTATCCCTGGGTTCCTTCGCTCTTGTTCAATGTTGTCTCTTTCGTCATGCTTATTCTTCTTTCTTTTCTCGTCCCTACCGTCATCTTCTTCGTCACTACTCCTGTCTTGGTTTCCTCGTTTCTCTCCACTATTTTTCTTGCGTTTCTTCTCCACCAACGTGTAACCCTCCTGCTCCATATCCTCGGTGCCGGTGTGGTTCTCGTCCACCATCTCACTCACAGTTTCTTCACTAGAATGGGGGTAATCCTCCTCTGTGTGGGTATTGCTGGCCATTACTATGAGGTTTATGGTTGGTGAGGGAACCGTGGGAAAAAAACCCACAAGTTCACTACCCCACAAAGTCACTGTGGTGGTAAACTACATCAGAGCGGAGCGGTCACTGTTTACCCCTCAAAGGTCAGAGGTCAACTGGGTCCCGGGTACTTGTAGGTGAGAGAGAGAACAGGGTGGCGGGGGATAGAGAAGACTATCATGGGGGGGGGGGGGGGGGGCACTGCATTATTCATCTGGATTGCAGCTATTCTGTTGGTTGAAGTTGCAGCTGGTGTTCTCTTTGGTGTTGGGGCTGGTGTAGTGCTGCTGGGGACTTCTTGGCTCCCCTCCTTCTTAATTCTCGGCATAACAAATATATAGGCCTATACCTCTTAAACAATAATCACATACTTAACAATAATCATCGTTGCATTATATAGATGGTTATGTATCGGGAAGATTGTGAAGTAATGTAATTTTGGTATTTTACCCTCTTAGTATGATGACGCCTTTCTTCCTCCTATTATCTCTATCATTACATTATTGTGTGTTTTGCTTTCTAAATGAAGATTTTATAACACCATTCACCTTGAAGTAATAATTTAAATAACTATTTAATTGTAGGAGGATATAAGACAACCAATCAAACTTAAAATATCAGAACTTAAAGCCTGACGCTGTTATAAAACTGGACAACTTCTTTCCTTAAATTAAATTGGCTATTCAAAGGATGAATAATTTCCTATAGTTAGTGCGCCACTCTACCTTTTATGTTACTCCCATTATAGCCTGTCCAACTCTAGTTCTTCAAATAACACAGGAGAAGGTCGCAGTACAGTCCTGCGAACCTTTCGTCAGACTTCAAAATAGCCAAGTATTAAATTATACCCGGTTTCCTACATGGACAAATACTAAGATAAACACCCTATCTAACCATAAGTGTTCTTGCCTATAAGACTGGATTTTACACACAAACTAAATTAATATGAATAGAGCACTTCTTAGGTTACTCTTACAACCTACGAAGTAGGCCTATATCTGAACATCTATTGACTAAGTATAATTTCATCCAAAAAGAATAGAACATTTACATCAAAATATACATAGATAATCTTGTTATTCTTCTCTTAAAGGGCGAGTTGTATTTATTAGTTCATTAATTTTAGTATTTGTTATTTTCTTTACTTTCCTCCCAAGATCTCTATCAAGCCTAAGAAAATATACCCCAAAGACCACCCTTCGAGATAAGTTTATACACGTTTTGGTAGAAAAAGTCCTGGACGAAGACCAGTTGTTTCTAAATTACAGGCTCACTAAGAACAAAAATTGACACCTTAATCACATGGCACAAAAGGTCTTAAGATCACTCAAACTAATGGAGCGAACGTCTTAGCATTTCAAAACTAATGGGGCTAAACAAAAGGAAGAAGGAGGTCCAGAACAAACAAACCTCCTCTTAAAGCTTATGCAGATACATATTAACCTTTACTGAATATATATCTTCTCACCAAAAACAATAAAACTCTTACATATAAAATATATATACTGTAGACAACCTTCTTATGTTTCACATAAAAACTAAACAAATATACCTTAACCTTTACAGAATAAAATACATCTCCTCACTAAAAGTAATAGAACTCTTACATACAAATCATACAGTATATAGATAACCTTGTTATGCTTCACTTAAAAACTACACAAATATACGTCCCTAACCCTTTCACTGCGGAAACTTTTCTTGAACGATCCTGGAATTATAGCCTATGGAAACGAGCATGAGTGATCAGGAGCACGGCAGGCCCCCGTCCGCTTTGCGGCAGGCTCACAAAGGCACTGGACCTCTCCCGCCACGTCTCACGAGACATATTCAGTGTTGCAAAAGGCAAATTTAGCGGAAAATTGTTAATATTTAGCTAATATTGCCGATGTCTGTAGTAACACTGCGGCTGAACCCCGCAAGCTACACAGCTAATTCTGGTGTCATTTGAAAGCACTTTTCTTTCTTTTTTTTCTTTTTTTTGCTGCAAACATTTCATTACATTTAGGCACGGTTTAAGAAATCAGAAGTGCCTGAATGAGCCCTAATATAGCGGGAAGTCTCCCGCACTGTAAGGATTAACTGAATAATTATCATATTCTTATTTTGCACTGTTAATAACCTAAGTCACAAATAATGCAACCCCTAACATACACAAGCATCAATGGTCAACCAAAAAAAAAATGTTCCTAGACTATGTTTATGACCTACACTTCAATGTCGGTCCCTCGCATATAACTTTTACACAACAAGCATAATTTCCTATTTGGTCAAAATCTCTTATTAATGAGCTTTGGTATCATTCAGTTGGTATTGCCATCTGAATGTTCGCTATCCTATTACAGGCATAGTGATTGCCCAGAATTAATTATAAAAGAAGATTGAATTATTTAACCCAAACACATATCTTTCTTATGATATGTGATATTTGTTGCTTTTGATGATGATTATCTGAATGTCTCTTATTTTAGAAAGTGAGGTTATAAAATTGTGTTTTATTGAATAGGTGAACTATCTCTTATATCGTATTGTATGAATGATTGCGGACCCATTGGATCTTTAAAAAAAATAATCTGCTGCTACTGCTTGAATTTGCCACAACCACGCTCTGCTACACGCCTCACAACGGCTATGGCTCGGGATTTATGGAAACATGGTACCATTCAGCTCTCTCTCGGTATATTCAGTAGTACTTCCGCCTTCCTTCTTATGCAATGTCACAGAAAAAGCATGCAGGATGGTGGTAGGTGCCTGTTGTACTGCATACGTTGTTGCCTATATTTACACTGTTTTGTTCATAATAACAGCCAGGCAGGGCAACGGCGTGCGAAGTTTTGCGAAGAGAAAGTTGCCCGTTATGGAAATATCTTGAGTTAAAGTGAATAGGGCGAAGGTATTTTGCAAGTGCGTGCCGCCGGATTGGTGGAGGCGGTTTTCAGGACACAAACAGCCGACCAATTAGCGAAAGGCATAGGTGCACTCATAGCTACCCGGGTGAGGTTATACCCTGTTCCAAATATGTAGGCCAAAACTCTTGAACATTATCCTCCATAACTCACAAACACCTAAAGTAATCAAGCTAATATTTCTACCATTTTGGAAGGGTCAGCCAAAGAATATGTGTTATTTACAGCCCATTAACTCTAACCTTTTTTTGAGTTACAGAGGTTAGTATTCACGATATCCGTACTACTTATTTGGAACAGGGTATAGTACCTTTATGATTGGTTGAGTCAGGTGAAGCTCGTTTCGCTTGCAATTATTCCTTTTTTGCTCCTAAAACCTGACGAATTTGTCAGCAAACAGCCTAAAATCTCTTGCAAGGTAGAGTTGCAAAAAATGTCCCCATCGAAGGAGGGTTTCTCAAAAAATAAGTTTGCTCGCCACAAAAAAAAATAAAAAATAAAAAATCAACAGCTGAATCAAAATGTTACAAAATGTCTACAACACACAACCTTTTCCTGACGTGTGGTGTTTTACAGATCTGTTAGAACCCCGGGCAGCCTGGGTGGGTGAAGACGGTTCAACACAGGCCTTCCTCAGAGTCCACACAGGAACACAAGACACTCAGGACGTGCAGTATGGAGACGGTAAACCAATAACCTGCAATAAAGCCGACAACCCCTGCTACTATAAACAGACTGAACTCGGGCACCCGGACCAAGTGAAGGTCTCTCGGTGTAGGAATATTACATACAATGCAGGTTCGGCTATCTTGCACCAGTGTGACGATATAGTTGGTCTCTTCCCACGTAAGTAACCTGGAACACTCTATATGAATAAGGGTATCGCATATAAAAGTAAATATAATGAAGTTCTGTATACTAATAGTGATTTAACATTAATTATTTGATGTACCTTTCTTTTTATATATTGGATGTTCCTTTAGCCCCTTCTGTACCGACGCCGTTCTTTTAACTTGATTCTGGCTACTATTAAATGATTTCATTCTGTCTAAAAGGGGCCACCATCAATTAACAGGGTTCTAACTATCTCACTTAACCATTTTTACTTCCACATATCCTTCTTAAACTGCACAAAATCGTCTAAATATAGCCATAATATAACCACAAAGACATCGCCGGTATAGAAGGGGTTAATGGACAATTGAATTATCCTTCTTATGCCTTCTTTACACCAATTTGTTATAGTGTACAGTAGAAACAATAGAACTGTCCGATATGTTATTTTAACCTGGTGTTTCCTTAGATTCGGTAGAGAAGGATATATGATTAATAAAAAGAAACTTTTTTATGTTATATTACAGGAAGCAATTTTGGAAATGTCAAAGAAAATATTAGCCAGAAATGAATTGATGGAGACTATAGTGTATTCGCTGTAAGTAGGCTAAAAATCATGACCTCTAACCTCTGTAACTCAATAATGAATAGAGTAATCGAGCTAATATTTCTACCATTTGGGAAGAGTCAGTCAAGGAATACATGTGGACATTTACAGCCGATTTGCTCTAGCCCTTTTTGAGTTACAGAGGATAGAGGTCATGATTGTTCGCCTACTTACAGCGAAAAGACTATAGCTACAGTCACTTATAATATTACTACAAGGCTTGGTACTGAGATGGTAAAAATATATGTATAACTTGTTTAATATATAACACATACAGTATATACTGTACAAAGCAAATTATCTTTATTTTCATTCTATAATTATTGACACTACCAAAAACAAATTGTCCTTATTAGTACTAGTAATAGCAGTATTTGCATTGAAATTTAGTTTTTGTTTTGTTTTAGTACTATTATTATATTAATTATTATTATTATTGTTAGTATTATTATTTATATTATTATCATTATTATTTTGATTTATTCTTATATATTTTTTTCAATAATAATATTGTTATTATTATTATTATTATTATTATTATTATTATTATTATTATTATTATTGTTATTATTATACTTATTATTATTATTATATTACAGGGTGGTGGGCTGACCCTTTGTCAGAGTGAGGGTTGGTGTCCTCTACTTTCCATAGCCCCTTCTATCTTTTTCTCCTTCTGCATCTCTAATTTTTTCAAACGGCGTAGGGATGCGGCGACCCCAACACCCGCCACTTTCTGGTGCAGGTAGCCTCCTCTGTGGTGGAGGGGTGCGAAATTTCCACCACCGCTTTTCTCCGGTGAGACGTAGAAGTCGGCTAAAGGGGATCGGGGGCGGGGGGCCTGGTATCCTTCTCCCCTTAAATAAATCTACCAAAAAAACGAGACAGAGATATGGGCGAGGGAACGCGTTCGTGGTCCCGGACCCTATGAATAGGAGCTTTGAATGTACGTGGATGTAGTACGAATGAGAAGCGAGAGGATATTGGAAGGTTATTTGAAAGAAGGATGTATGATGTCCTTGCACTGAATGAAACAAAGATGAAAGGAGAGGGAGAAGTGGATTTTGGAAACGTGATAGGTAGAAAGTCTGGAGTAGACGAGGGAGTCAGGGGGAAAGAAGGAGTGGCAATTATTGTGAAGGAGGAGTTGAGAGAGTTTATAAAAGAGTGGAAAGAGGTGTCATCAAGGCTAATGTGGGTGAGAATGCGGTTTAACCCGGGAGCTGCGGGGAGACTCTTAAGAGTTCCCCCGGCGCACTGCGGGAAGACTCTTAAGAGTCAGAGAAAATAAAAATCAACTTTTGACATCGAAAAAAAAAAAAAAATTTATATTTTTTTTTTTTTTATTTTTTTATTTTTTTTTGGCCCCTGGGCCATGCAAAATCTCAGTCCTCTACCTCCCCTCCTTCCCCACTTTCCTCCTCTCCTTCAGTTATCACCTATTTTCCCTGTTATTCCCTTATTCTGAGGTATATTTTCGTGCTAACATTAGAAATCCGATTGGAGGGTGTGGTCATCACTGATAGCAAGCGAGTGCAAGAGAGAGAGAGAGTATCGATCGACTGTGTCTCAGTGGCCTTGGGGAAATTGGCGGGAAAGCAGATTGCCTCACCCATACATTATACAACTCGCGGGCTATATCTCCGATTTTGACCATCCAAACGCTGTTTTCACTCGTTTTATTGTTGTTTCAGGTTAATACCTTTATAATCAACCCATAATAGGCGCATATGGATAAATAATGCTATTAATGGCACAATGAATATTTTAGTGACGGAAACACCTCAAATACGTCAGCACAGGGGGACGTTTCCAATTACCCCCATGCGCACTTCAGAGGTTAAGGGTGAAAGGTGGGTTTTTGTAAGTGCGTATGGACCAGGAGTGAAAGAGAGTTAGACGAGGTAGAGGGTTTCGGGAGGATTTGAGAGATTGTCTACAAGGGTTTGATGAAAATGAAAATGTTATAGTTTTAGGGGACCTAAATGCTAGGGTAGGAAATGAGCCTGTTGAGGGAGTCATCGGTAGTTTTGGTGTGGATGGTGTAAACGAGAGTGGAGAAAGACTGAAAAATGTATGTGAAGAGTGTAGATTGAGTGTAGGTAATACGTTCTTCAAAAAAAGGCATATACACAAGTACACCTGGCATAGACTTGTGAGGGGAGAGATTGTAGAGAGGGCATTGATGGATTATGTGCTGGTGACAAGGGAAAGATTGTGTAGACTGCTGGATGTGAATGTGATGAGAGGTGAGGCATGAGAGGTATGTCAGATCATTACCTGGTGGAGGGAAAGCTAAGAGTTAAGAGTTACAGGAGAATAAGAGACAAGCGTGAAGTAAGAGAGGTAATAAAAGTTAGTGAGTTAGAGAAGAGTGAAAAAGAGAGGGAGTACAAGGAAAGACTAAATGAAAAGTGGATGGAAGTGAGAGAAGTAGAGGTTGAATGGCAACAGTTTAAGGAAGGAGTGAAAGCAAGTGCAGAGGTAGTATGCGGCAAAAGGAAAGTAGGAGGCAGAGGTATCAGGAAGGGAAGCGAGTGGTGGAATGATACGGTGAGAAAGGCAGTTGAGGAGAAGAGACAGTGTTTTGAGAGGGTTTTACAGGATGGTAGTGTTGAGGTAGGGTAGAGGTACAATGAGGAAAGGAGAGAGGCAACACGGAAAATTAGAGAAGCGAAAAAAGATGCAAACGAAAGGTGGGGCCAAAGGCTGAGTGAGAATTTTGAAGAACGAAAGAAGATGTTCTGGAAGGAGGTAAATAAAGTAAGGAAAGGAGGACAAAAGAGGGAAGAGTCAGTGAAAGATGAAAATGGAGAATTACTAGTGGAACCAGTTGAAGTGAGGAAAAGATATGCCGAGTATTTTGAATCTTTGTTAAATACAAGAGATGGAAGAGAAGCAGTGATTGAAGCAGAGGTGGATGGAGATAGGTTACCCAGGCCACCCAGGTGGCAGGGAATGAATGAAAGGATTGAGGAAAAATGAGGTGAAAGAAGCAGTGAAACAAATGAGAGCGGGAAAAAGCAGAAGGTTTGGATGGTATTGCTGTGGAGTGTATAAAGAAGGGTGGAGATGTGATAATAGATTGGTTGGTGAGACTTTCAATGTGTGCTTTGCTGTGTCAATGGTACCAATAGACTGGAAGAGTGCATGTATTGTGCCGTTGTACAAGGGGAAGGGAGATCGGCAGGAGTGTTCAAGTTATAGAGGTATTAGTTTATTGTCAGTGGTTGGAAAGCTGTATGGCAGGGTGTTGATAGAGAGGATAATAAAGTGTACGGAAGTTGCAATAGGAGAAGAACAGTGCGGTTTTAGGAGGGGAAGAGGGTGCGTGGATCAGATGTTTGCAGTAAGACAGTTATGCGAGAAGTATCTAGAGAAGCATAAGGAGATATTTTGGGCTTTTATGGACTTGGAAAAAGCGTATGATCGTGTGGACCGTGACGCAATGTGGAAGGTGTTAAGGATTCATGAAATAGGAGGAAATTTGTTAGAAGCAGTTAAGAGTTTTTATGAAGGGAGCAGAGCATGTGTGAGAGTAGGAAATGGTGAGTTGAGTGAATGGTTTGAGGTAAAGGTAGGTTTGCGACAGGGTTGTTTAATATGTTTATGGATGGTGTGGTGAGGGAGGTGAAAAGGAGAACTATGGGAAGAGGATTGGGTTTAGTAGGAAAGAATGGTAGAGATTGGGAGTTGAATCAGTTGCTGTTCGCTGATGACACAACATTGGTGGCGGATTCTGATGAAAAACTGCAGCGGGTAGTCAAAGAGTTTGGTGTGGTTTGTGGAAGGAGGAAACTGAAGGTGAACGTCAATAAAAGTAAAGTAATGGTGTGTAATAGGGGAGAGCATAGGGTGAATCTAGATGTGAGGCTGGATGGGGAAATATTGGAACAAGTAGAGTGTTTTAAATATCTAGGAGGAACAATAACAAGGAGTGGAGGTATGGAAGTGGAGGTAAAACAGAGAGTGTGTGAAGGAAGGAAGGTTTTCGAAGCAATGGGAAGTATGTGGAAGACGAGGAATCTCGGAGTGAAAGTAAAAAGTGCACTGTATCAAGGAATTGTTGTGCCAACAGTGATGTATGGGGCTGAGACATGGGCTCTGAAGAAAAAGGAGAAAAGAGGGCTGGATGTGATGGAGATGAGCTGCTTGAGGAGTATGTGTGGAGTTACTCGTAGAGACAGATTGAGGAATGAAGAGATACGTAGGAGAGTGGGGCAGCAGGAACATTTATCAGCCAGAGTGGACAGAAGGGTGCTGAGCTGGTATGGTCATGTTGAACGAATGGGAGATGAAAGGCTTACAAAGAGAATATGTGAGTCAGGTACAAGGGGAGATAGAAGGGCAGGAAGACCCCCATTGAGATGGAGAGACTGTGTAAGAAAGGCTTTGGATGATAGAGGAATGACTATAGATCAGGCAGGGGAAGTGGTGGTGGACAGGAGTGAATGGAGAATGCTTGTGAATAGTTGAGTGAACACGTGGTCATTTGGAGTAAGGGGTCGGGCACAAGTTGGACTAGATAATAGTCCATCAGGCGCCTGGCCCGGGGAGACGATTAATATGAAGGGTGTGCCTGGAAGTGTGGTGGGAGGGCTTGTGGCTTTGGCTCCGCTGCATGTCTGCCTGCCGAGATCGGAACCTCTCCGGGTGGTCAGAGGCCGGGGGAGTGCTGGAGCGACCTTGGTAACCCTGGTCTCTAGGTCTTCTCCTGGGTGACTGGTTGTGTGAGAGTTTGTGTTTGTTATCTGTGTTTATTTTTTGTTTTGTGTTGTGTTTGTGTTTTCCCTGTTCTTGCTCTGTCTTGAGTCGGCTACCCCCAAAATGGGGATTGGGCCTGAGCATATAGATAGATAGATTATTATTATTATTATTATTATTATTATTATTATTATTATTATTATTATTATTATACTTATTATTATTATTCAGGGTTTTTACTGTGTTTGCAATTTTCGAGCATTTTAGTTTTACTAATTTACAGGCCATGAACAAATGGACCTACTCAAGCTTAAACAGCGGTATCTTAATCTAACCTGAACTTACTGAAGGGGTAGGTAGTTGCTTTTTCTGGACCCCCTTCTCCCTCGTGTTTATCATATTAGTTTTGAGATTTTAAGACGTTCGTTCCGTTAGTTTGGCAATTTGTATACCTTTCGACGCATTTCTTTGTCAATATTAAGACCTTTCGTGTCATTTAGGTGTATATTATATTTGTTTCTGGCGAGCGAGAGCCTGTAATTTTAGAAGGAACCTACCGAAAAAATGTACAAATTTATCTTGAAAGGTTTTCTAGGGGGTGTTGTTTTAAGCTTGATAAGAGGTCTAGCGAGAAAACTCAAAAATATATTAATAGATAAATTTATAGACCAAAAAAACAAGTACTACCCCCTTAACCAGCCTAACCTACCATATTCTGCCTTAACCTACCCTAATATAATCAAACCTAACATATCCTGACCTAAGCTAAACAATCTTAGCCAAACCTATATTATCTTAACCTAACCTAACCTAACCTAACCTATTCTGACCGAATCAAATCTATCCTTAATTGATTTAACCCAGTCAAACCTCACCTATCTTATCCCAACCTAACCTAATAAAGCCTTACCTAATCAAACCTAACCTAATCTAACCTAACTACCTTATCCTGACCTCAACTAATCAAACCAAACCAATCCTGACATAACCTAAGCTATACTGACGTAAGGGGCCCCACCTTGTTTTGTTTTTCTCTCTCTCCCTCTCTCTCTGGGTTGTATCCATTTGGCCCCATTCAGCCTACTGTATTAAGATATTTACCCCCATCCAGGTGTCGATTTTTTTCCGGGCGAGCGGTAGCGAGTCAGTATATTTGTTTAATGTTTTTGACAGCAGGCTAAATTTGTACATTTTTCGATAGAAACATTTCTCCGGCGAAGCCGGATTTCTCCATATAATGCTGACTCGCGGAAGAAATTGACACCTGTATGGGGATAAACGTCTTAAAACAGTAGGCTGAATGGGGCCGAATGGATAGGCCTACAAGTCAGAGAAAAGGAGAAAGAAAATAGCAGGTCACCCTCCTTAACCGACTCCAACATTACCTATCCTATCCTGACATGACCTAACCTAATCAAACCTAACCTATCTTATCCTGACCTAACCTAACCTAATCAAACCTAACCTATCTTATCCTGACCTAACCTAACCACATCACACATAACATGACCTAACCTAACCTAATCAAACATAACCTATCTTATCCTGACCTAACCTAACCACATCACACATAACATGACCTAACCTAACCTAATCAAACATAACCTATCTTATCCTGACCTAACCTAACCACATCACACATAACATGACCTAACCTAACCTAATCAAACATATCCTATCATCCTGACCTCACCTAACCTAATCTAATTAAACATAACCTATCTTATCCTGACCTAACCTAAGCACATCACACATAACCTGACCTCACCTAACATAATCAAACATAACCTATCATCCTGACCTAACCTAGCATAATCAAACATAACCTGACCTAACCTAATCACACATTACCTGACCTACCCTAATTACTCGTAATTTATCTTAACCTAAACCAAGCTAGTTAAACCTAACCTATCGTATCCTGACCTAACCCAAACTAATCAAACCTAACCTGACCTAACTTAACCTACTCAAACCTAACCCGACCTAACCTAACCTAATCAAACCTAACCTAACCTGACCTAACCTAATCAAACCTAACCTGACCTAATCTAACCTAACCTGATATAACCGAACCTAATCAAACCTAACCTAACCTGACCTAACCTAATTAAACCTAACCTAATCAAACCTAACCTGTCCTAACCTAATCAAACCTAACCTGTCTTAACCTAAACTAATCAAACCTAACCTATTCTTGACTAACCTAATCAAATCATACCTAACCTAAACTAATCTAACCTAACCCGACCTAACCTAATCAAACCTAACCTGTCCTAACCTAATCAAACCTAACCTGTCCTAACCAAAACTAATCAAACCTAACCTATCCTTGACTAATCAAATCATAAATAACCTAAACTAATCAAACCTAACCCGACCTAACCTAACCTAATCAAACCTAACCTATCATGGACTAACCTAACCTAATATGACCGAACCTAACCTAAGTATAAATTGCAGCCATGCCCGAGCCACCTGAGCTGCTGCTATCCAGGGCCGCCTTCGAAGTTACCGTTAGCCACAAAACCAACGCCACAAAAGGAGAGATGGTGGAGTGGCCAGTAAATGGGGAGTGCAGTGTTACCAACTGTGAGGACTCTGACAACGCCTGCACCTTCTCTGTAACACTCGACCCTGACCAAGAGACGCTGGAGAGTGTGGTGGCTCTCTTTAATGAGGATGGATATGTCACCAACACGTTTGTTCTTTCTATGACAGGTAGAGTTTATTTTTGAAAGTAAATAAATAAATTAATCATGTCTTCCTAAAGAGCTGTGGCCATTTTCAATGTTTCTACTGAACATAGACATTTCAGCAGTGTTATCATGTGTTCACATTAACAAGAATATGCTATGAGCTACGTAATACATATACAATTATGATACATGCATATACAAGATAGTGTTACATATAATTTATGTTGGTAATGGTATTAATTTTGAAGCCATCATTCCACTGAATCAGCTGATGCCCTTTACGTGAATTTGAGTAACGGAGACCCAGCCACTTATTACATCACTTTCAACTCGTCGATACTGAATATAAATTAATCTAAGCAAGCTATCTATAGCCTAACAAATATTCTACCTTAACATAACATAATCTAAGGATCCATTAATTATGTCACAACAAATATAATTATCTGCCTTGATCTCTGGTTCCAGCCATGAATGAGACTTCATTTATCCTATCTAACCAAAGCTAATCTAACCTAACCAAAATAATAATGAACTATCCTAACCTGACTTGACGTAACCTAACTTAAATAAATTAACCAAACTCTAACCTGACCTGATCAAACTTACCGTACCCTAGTATAATCAAACTAACAGACCCTATTCAATCTGTGGCCTTGGTTTCAGTATATAAGATAAGCACACAGCGACTGACGACTGACGCCCTACATGTGACCTGGAGTAACGGAGACACAGCCATCTACTACGTCACTGTCAACTCGTCCCCGCCAAAGAACCTCACTGTCAACTGCACCACCGCCGACCTCTGCCAGACTTACTTCACCAGCCTCAACCTCGATAATGATAACGTGGTGGAAGTCAACGTCACGAAAGAATACGAAACCGTCTCTGACAGCCTGCCAATTAGTGGTAAGTACTAAGTAGAAGTGGTAATGGGTTGGTCTATCAGAGTGAGAGTTGAGCGTTCTCTGCCATACCCATAGCTTACTCTGACTGTTCCTTTTACTTATATATTTTCTAGATCTCAAGTGACGGCGTCTCTTCCGTGGATTGACCTCCCAATCTGCCAACCTAGAGGCTGGCAGATTGGAAGCCAAAGCATCACATTTTGCCTTTGCCCCTCAACTTTCTCTTCATAATTGCTGAGGGGCACAGGGCCCTGGGTGGGGCTTTGGTTTCCCGGGCGTTACCGCACCCTCCTCAGCTCCCCGCCATGGAGCGGCTTCGTTCACCCAGGCTTTATTGTGGTAAGCAGGGAGGGTTCTGTGGGGGTGCTCGGTTATGGCCTTTTGGCCTTGCTCGGGGCCTTGGGACTGTTCGGCCAGGCATTCTGGGGAACAGCAACAACAACAACTTCGTAGAAATGTGGTTAAGGGGGATGACCTGCTGTTTTCACTCCTTTTCTCTCTTTCTCCGGCCCCATTCAGCCTACTGTTTTAAGACTTTTACCCCCATCCAGGTGTCAATATTTTCCTGGCGAGCAGTAGCGAGCCAGCATATATGTATTTTTGTTTTAACAGCAAGCTAAATTTGTACATTTTTCGAAGGAAGAATGTCTCCGGCGAAGCCGGATTTCTCCATACAATGCTGGCTCGCTATCGCTCGCCAGGAAGAAATCGACACCTGGATGGGGATAAACGTCTTTAAAAAGTTGGCTGAATGGGGCCGAATGGATACAAGCCAGAGAAAGAGAGAAAAGGAGAGAAAGATAAAAAAGCAGGTGACCCCCCCTTAATTCACTCCATAAGCCAGATCCAGACAAATCACGAATTGGTACCATCCAAGGTAGGGTGGGAAGTGTACATTTCTATAATAATGGCTACTAAAGTATATACATATTCATCAGCAGAGGCTATCAATCAAAGTGGTTCTTCACAATAATGCAAACAATTGTATTGTAGGATACAACATTTGCAATGCCGTAATTATATGAACGGAGACATTTTCCCCACATGACGGAAAGTATATATTTTTTTGTATTGAAGAGGACTCCAGAGAGTTGAAATTGTAGTGTCATTACAATATATGACTTTTTCCATCATGTGACTAATATCTATATCAGTGGTTCTCAACTGGTGGTCCATGGACCACTGGTGGTCCATGGTTAAGTTTTGGGCGGTCCACAGGTCGTTCACTATATTTGGTAATAAACTGGAGATTGTGCATATATTTTTTATTTTATAGAAAATACAATACGATTTTTGTTATCAAAATAAATAATTGGACATTCATTTTATTGTATTATTCCTCTTTAAGAAATATATTGGCAATCTTCAGATTGTAGCTGTAGAGAGGCATTGGCATACAAAACACTGCCTGATCACCTGAACACCAATTTCAAAGGATTGGTGAAGGTGGTTAATTACATCAAATCGTCAGCAGTGAACACCAGGCTGTTCAGAAAATTATGCCAGGACATGGGTTCCGATTTTGAGGTGTTGCTGATCTACACTTCTGTACGGTGGTTGTCAGCAGGGAACAGAATTTTTTAACTGAAAGAAGAATTGGTTATATTTCTCCAGTCTCAAAGGAAAGGATTTAACAAAAATGCTAACACAGTCAGAATTAGAACTTGCATACCTTGTTGATATTTTTGGAATCTTGAACAAACTGAATCTTCAGCTGCAAGGGAAAGGTGCAAATATGTTTTCTCACCAAAGCATCATCAAAGCTTTTCTTGAGAAATTAGACCTCTGGATCGAACGAGTCCAAGGTAAAAAAAAAATATCAATTTCCATGTGTGAATGCCATGCTCGGGGAGAAGGAAGCCATTCAGATGCAAATTCTCGAGCATTTACGAAAGCTGCAGGATGAATTTCAGTGATACTTTACGGTGGTAGACATGAAAAGGGATGGGTTATCTTACATCAGGAATCCATTGGCAACATATGTTCATAGTGTTCCAGAGAATCTTCAGGAGGAATTCTTGGGGCTGAACAATTATTTAGCGGCTCATGATGTGTACCAGCGGTCTGCAATGGAGTTTTGGGGGGCCTGTATGATTGGTACTTACCCAGATCTATCAACACATGCAGTAAGATGTTTGTTGTCTATGCTTAATTTATCATTACTCAAAAATAAAATGGTCCACAATATTTGTTGTATTGGTCTGGTGGTCCGCGGCCTGCAACGAGTAGAGAACCACTGATTCTATATAATATGTTTTATATCATAATTATCAACCTTGTCAGATGGTAACAATGTTCAATGTGGCCCAATAGGAATGCTCACGTTGTCAGACATATACTGTAGTGTGAATTATGGGACTGATGGCTATAAACAGGATATCGCAAGTGACAATTTAATTTAATGTCAAGGACCCATTATGACCATCCAAAATCAATACCGCTTATACCTGTTGATCTTGGAAGGCGTCGTTGGGTAATACTGTAGTTAGCTTTCGGATGACCTCGATGAGTATCCGTGCCCTGTTTAAGTATTTGGGAATAGAAACGTTTACAGATCAAACTTCATACGCTTATAGCGAGGATATCAAAACAGGGTGGTAAAGTGCTCATGTGCTAAAAGAATGTTTGGAAACCTTCAGAGGATTAAGGGGAGGTAGACCGTTTTTCTGGACCCCCTTCTCCCTAATGTTTAGCCCAACTAGTT